>JACBKR010002129.1:0-36926 GCA_014218235.1 Colocasia esculenta | reverse complement strand
ACGATCAACATGAGGTTAGTTTCACAAAATTTCATTTGGAGACTCAAATTTCTCTCTGGAGCATGAATAAAATACATGATTGATCGATTATCACACCCTTCAGTAAAACATGTAGCAACCTCGATTTTTAAAATCTTAAAAAATTAATTAATGAGATAGATGCTTTAATTAGAATAAAGAGAGAGTAAATGAAATAAAAGAAAATTTAGTTAAGCTAAATTAATAATGGGTCTTATAAATGGTCCTAACAGGATTGTTGGGCCAAAATGTAGAGAGCCCATCATGAGATGTGAATAATTAAGTGAAATTCGTATGTAATAAATTAATAAGTAGAAAGGGGTTAAGATAATTACTCTATAAGTCATATATATCTTAAAAAAGGGAGTCCTATAATTACCCTAACTCTTGCCCATGAAAATTGATCTCTTCCCAATCCTAATTAGGAGATAAGGAGGGAAAGTGGAAGATAAATGAGGAAAAAATCAAATTTTTAGGAAAGGAAGGAGTTTTAGGCATGTTGGACTCTTAAACCCAACAAAACCACCCCAATTCGTTTTTCCCCAAACCCTATCTCGTGGTTGGAACCCTGGGAGACGAAGGGAGGCGATTTTGGAGTGGGAGCTCGGAGGAGAAGGCTGGAGCAAGGAGCTTTCTTCTTCCTTTCGTCATCAAAAACCTTAGTTTTCTTGTCAGCACAAAAAGGTAGGCAATCTCTCAAGCTAAATTCGTGTAAAAATTATCCTAGGTAGTCTTTATGATCCCTTTTAAAAGCCCTCTTATTCGCCCTTTTTGTTCATGCATGATGGCGAATTAAATGCCCAAATCTCTGTTGACTTGTCTTGCCCGAACCTTCATGTTGTGCTTGTAACTCTGAATCTACTCATGCTCATGCCTTGGTAAAATTACCATAAATCCTACCTGTTGTTAGGGTTCTAACGAGCCCGGTTTGCCCAAATTCCATTGAGCATGCTTTGCGAATTTAATCGTTTCTAGACCTGTGCATGATTAGGTCAACAAAAAATAACTTAGTCAGAACACATTCTATACATGACTGATTTTTAATTGTTCATTTCCTGTGTTAGATCTCCATGTCTATTGTCATTCAAAATTAGTTTCATCATTTTTGGAACACTGTTGATTTATATCGAATTTTAGACTGCCCTGTATCATGTGCACCCACCTGGAAAAAGGGCAAAACCCCTTTTCTGGGCTCAGGCAGCCTTCTGGTGTCGCGACGGCCCGATCCGCCGCGACCTCAGAAGGGGTCGCGACAAGAAGAACCGTCGCATTCTAAACGTGACGGATCGACATGTCGCGACCTGCATTTCGGTTCACCCCAGTGCCCGGCTCAGTAGAACACGACCGGTCCTAGTGGCTCAACCTCTGAACGCGACCTGAACGCGACAGACCCCTACGTCGCGATCTTAACAGAACGGCCAGAATCTGCAATTACACCTATAACCTTGCTATATATGTCAATTAAACATTGTGTAACCTTAATTAAGTACTGTCAAGATGCATTTCAACTTATTAACTAATAATGAATGTTATTACATGGAATTAACTAATCTAAAAGCCATGTGCACAATCATATTTGTTCTCTTAATTCATCTACACTTGCACTCACTATACAAACATGTTTGCCATGAAACCTTGCTAATTACTTAATAACATATCTGGTAATCAAGTGAAATTGAATACTAATTTACCCTATTTAAATAATATTGTACCCTTGTTTATGTTTTATTCGCGCGTTGTATACACCGATACTGCATCCCTCGGCCTTCGAGCACTCGAGGCACGACGGACCTTAGTTTTACACCCTTTCTCTTGACATGGACCACCTCTCCATCGGGAATACTCTCGACTGGGCCAAAGACTCCTTGTCAAGGACCTCCGTAAATCTTCTTGGCTTTGGCGCACGTCCTTAGCCGACGAGCTGGTTGTACCCCAAACCCCGTTACACCCTTAGGGATCAGTACGATCCATGGCCTTAGTGTGTTCTCTCCTTATCTTGTGATCACGCCGAACCATCTAGCCTGTGTTCATAGCACGGCTAGTGGGCGGTGGTGACTTCTACCAGACTGCCGGTCCACGAGGGTGTGCTGTGCAACTGTGACTATCATTGTTTATCGTGGTTTTACGATATTGTCCCTAACTCATTTATAGTCTCTTTACTCTCATCTGTTCCACGTTCTCTCTACTCTCTCATCTGGTTCATCTACTACTCTCACCTACTTCTTGGTACTCTCTTGGCCATTCGTGTGATTGTCTAAGATAAAGAAGTGACTAATGCAAGGCGCATAGGGCCCGATCTGGTCCTGGGAGGAGCGCCCGAAAAGTGCCAATACCCATGGGAGTTTTAATGATCAAGGATGTGTACGACATGCATCCAGTGCCATTATACTATCTAGATTAATCGATGACAATCAAGTGCTATCAATACAAGTGCAAGCTATTCAAGTGCTATACAAGTGCTATCGTTACATGCTATTATCGTTACATGGCCATTTCATTATCGTTTTCGTTGTGCTATTTTTCCTGTACCAGTGCTATGTTCTCGTACTATCGTGACTTGCTCTACATGACTATGCTCTTTAGTTACCCTGCCCTTTAAGACATTAATTATTTAAAGCATGCTTGTTCTCATGAGATATTAAGTCCTACTGGGCGTTATTCACTCTTCCTGCGTATTTGTTCATGTGTTCAGGTGAGTCAGATGATGACCACACTCACGAGGATGGGAATGAGGACGATGTCCAAGAGTGACCATTTTAACAACCATGCTTTATTAGTTAGTTAGTATAGTTATGAGTCAGTTAGTCATTATGTAATAGTTGGATTTTGAATAAAGTACCTGGGCCCTAGTTTGGCTCTGAATGGAGTATGGAATAATTAGTTGATGGATTCTATGAAGTTGGCTTTTATTTAGTATTATTCCATTTGTGCAATGGTTTGTCATTTATTTCTCGCTTTGTACTATTTAAAACTGTATATACCGCTCCGATATTCCGCGTCGGGGCGTTACATTTTGTGGTATCAGAGCCTAGTGTAGACGATTCGTTTCCCACGCCGTACCCCCCCTGGTTGATGTGGGGTTCTCCGAGTGCTCACGGACGTCGCTAATCTCCGTTGGCGATGATGATGGGTCGCTGGTTGACCTCGTTGACCCTCCGGTTGACTAGGTTGACTAGAGAGGAAACAAAGAAAACCAGCCAAAGAGGAAGGGAGTTTGTGATTAATGCATAAAGGCTCCAACCACGGGCAACGGGCATATGAGCCAAGAGCGGAAGCCAAGTTCCTACTCCTACCGCCCCAAACAACAAACCAAGATGCAAAGCGACGTAATTACAGGTGCACGATTTGATCGAGTACGACACCCTTTCAGTCAACGGGTATAAATTTTCAATTGGTTATCGAAATTGCTTATAAGATTACAATGTAGAATTGACACTCTGAGACGCTCGACGTCTCTATTGTCTCTGGAATAAGAGACCATTTCTTACTAGAAAATCCTTCATTTTTTTATCTAAAATTACAAATCTAGTAGATGTTCTCCATGTTCAAGAGCTTTTCTAGTAGAAAAAACGTGTGTAAGATTTCTCCGATGCATGAATCACTTGTAAAGCTATAATTTAGAGTCAATCTATCACAACAGTAAAAAAATTATGGTCATCTTGACATGAAAATTTCTCGTGAGGCGGTAAATATAAGTATACAACCATAGACGATATATTCATTCTTTCAGATTATTCTCACCCTTTTAGTAAAAATGGTTAGAATTTTTCATTCAATTATCAGAATCATTTTTAAGATCACAATTAGAATTGACACTCTGAGACAGTAGACATAAGGCTAGTTTCATAAAATTTCGTTATGGGACCCAAATTCTTCCTAGGGACCCAAATTCCCGCCTAGGACGTGAATATAAGTATACAATTCGATCGATCATCACGCCCCTTTAGTATAATGTGAATATTTCTTTGCTTGTCGATCGAAACTACTTGTGAGACTCCAATTTAGAATTGACACTTCGAGTTGGTCATCACTAGGTCAGATTCATGAATTTCTATTCGGTGCCCAAATCCTCCTTCGGAGCATGTTTATAAGTAAATGATCTGACTGAGTATGACACCCATTCAGTCAAATGGATATGACGTTTTGCTTGATTATCGAAATCACTTATAAGATTACAATTTGAAATCAACACTCTGAGGCGCTTGAAAAGTCTTATTACTCTGGCGGTATAAACCCCATTGCTAACTAGAAATCATTCTTTTCCTCTCTTTAAAATTATAGTTCTAGTAGACGTTCTCCATATTTGAGAGTATTTCTAGCAAAAAAATGTATGTAACATTTTTTCGATTGTATAAGTAGCTTGTGTAAAGCCACAATTCAGAATTGGCGTATCACGATGGTCAAATATTATGGTCATCTTGACATGAGAATTCCTCTCGATGCCATAAATATTAGTACACGACTATTGGCGAATACTCACCTTTCTGATTTATTCTAATCCCTTTAGTAAAAATGGCTAGAATTTTTTTGCTCAGTTATTGGAATCATTTATAGGATCACAAATTCAGAATCGACACTTTGAGACTATTGACATGAGATTAGTTTCACAAAATTATATATCGAGATCTAAATTCCTTCTCGGAGCGTGAATATAAGTACACGATTTGATCGATTATCACACTCTTAGTAAATCTTTGCCTGGTGATTAGAACCACTTGAGAAACCCTAATTCGAAATCCACACTTTGAGTTGGTCGTCACTAGGTCGAATTGGGGATTTCTACTATGGTATCCAAATTCCTCTCCGAAAGCGTGATTATAGGTAAATGATCTGATCAAATATGATACCTCTTCGGTCAAATGGACATAACTTCCGCTTGATTATCGGAATCACTTATAAGACTACAATTCAGAATAAGCATTATGAGGTGCTCAATGCGTATTATTGCCTCTAGCAGTAAGATGCCATTTTGACTAGAAAATCTTTCATTTTCTCTATAAAATTACAATTTTAGTTGATGTTTCCTATGCTTATGAGTTTTTCTAGCAAAAAAAATATCTAAAACATTTTCTCCGATTATACGAATAACTTGTGAAGTCACAATTCAAAGTCTACCTATTAAGATCATTGAAAATTATAGTCAAGTAGGCACGAGAATTTTTTTCCATGATTGTAAATATAAGTATACAACTATTGGCGATATATAACCTCTTCTGACTTATTATCATCCCTTCAGTAAAAAATGGTCAAAAAAATTTGCTTTGTTGTCAGATCATTTATAAGACCATAATTTGAAATCGACACTCCGAAATGATTGACATGAGGTTAGTTTTACAAAATTTTATTCTAAGGCCCAAAGTCCTATCCAGAGCATAAATATATGTACACGATTCGATCGATTATCACCACTCCTTCAATAAAACGTGAATATTGCAGTGCTTGGTGTCGAAACCACACACAAGACCCTAATTTGGAATCGGTATTTTGAGTCGCTCATCACTATGTTAGATTCAAAGATTCTACTTTAGTGTCCAATTCCTCTCCAAGAGCGTGATTAGAGATACACGATCTGATTGAGTATGATACACATTCGGTCAAAGAGTTAACTTTTTGCTCGGTTATCGAAATTCCTTAGAAGATCACAATCTCGGAATCAACACTTGAAGATCTCGACTCCTCTTATTGCATCTGACAGGAAGATGCCATTTCTGCCTAGAAAATCCTTCATTCTCTCTCTAAAATTACAATTCTAGTGATTATCCATGTTTAGGAATTTTTCTGGCAAAAAAATGTGCATAAGATGTTCCCCATGAATTACTTGTGAAGCTACAATTCAGAGTCGACCTATCATAATAGTAAAAAATTATAGTCATTTCGGTATGAGAATTCCTTCGAAGGTCGTAAATATAAGTACACGACAATCGACGATATATTCTCCCATTCTCGCTTATTCTGCGACCTTCAGTAAAAATGGCAAGAATTTTTCGTTCGGTTATTAGAATCATTTATAAGATCACAATTCCTAATCATCACTCCAAGAGGCTCGACATGAGTTCAATTTCAGAAAATTATGTTATAAGGTCATAATTTCTCTCTTGAGCATGAATATAAGTTTACGATTCGATCGATTATCACACCCCTTCAGTAAAATACGAATATTTCTTCGCCCGACGATCGAAACTGTTTGTAAGACCACAATTCATAATCAGCATTTCAAGTCAGTCACTATTAGGTTGGTTTAGGGATTTCTACTTTGATGCCCAAATTTCTCTTGGGGAGCTGATTATAGGTATATAATCTAAGCGAGTGTGACATTATTTCGGTCAAATAACATAAAATTTCACTTGGTTGTCGGAATCACTTATATGACCATAATTCAAAATCGACATTTTGAAACGCTCGACACTTCTTATTGCCTCTTGGGGTAAGACACCATTTCTAACTATAAAAATTTTCATTTCTCTCTCTAAAATTACAATTTCAATAAATATTCTCCATCCTTAGGAGCTTTTCTACCAAAAAAATGTGCGTAACATTTTTCCCAATTGTACGAATCACTTATGAAGCTACAATTCTGAGTCACCTATTATGATGGTCGAAAATTATGGTCATCTTGGCACGAAAATTTCTCTCGAAGTGGTAAATATAGGTACACGACTATCTCCATGCCGGGGCTGAAATTCCACCGCGGAGTGTGTGTACTATTACACCGATTGTCGTATCCCTTGGGTAAGACGCGGATATTTTTTCGCGCGGCGATCAGAACTGCCCGCGAGTCCCCAATTCGGAATCGGCACATCGACCCGGTCGGCACAAGGTCGGATTCGAAGATTTCCGGTCCGGCGCCCAAATTCATCTCCGGGAGGGTGGTCGCGGGCTGCCAATGCGATCACATACGGACACCCCTTCGCTCAAACGGGCATAACTTTCCACTCGGTTATCAGAATCGCATATAAGTCCCCAATTCGGAATCGGCACTCAGAGACGCTCGTCGCCCACTTATTGCCTCAGGCGATAAGACGTCGTTTCGGGGTCGAAATACCTTCATTTCGCACTCCAAAATTGCGATTTCGGCCGATGATGTCCCCGTTTTAAAGATTTTCTCGCAGTAACGTCTACATCGATTACGTGAATCTCGGGCGGGGCGGCCACACGGAGTCGGCCAGTCACGACGATCGGAAGTTGGTTCAACTCAGCGCGAGAACTCCTCCCCAGGTTGTAGATATGGGTGCACCAACATCGCCGATATAGTCACCCCTTTCGGGTTATTCTCACCCCTTCCGGGAGAGAACTAGCCATAACTATCCGCCCGGGTATCGGAATCGCTTATGTGAGCACATTTTGGAATCGACATTCCGAGACGGTCGATAGGACGCTGGTTTTACAGAATTCTGTGCCGGGTCTAAATTCCACCGCGAAGCGTGGTACTAGTACAACCGATGTCGTACCCCTTGGGTAGACGCAGATATTTTTTTCGCGCGGCGATCGGAACCGCCCGCGAGTCCCCAATTCGGAATCGTACTTCGACCCGGTCGGCACAAGTCGGATTCGGAGATTTCCGATCCGGCGCCTAAATTCCTCTCCGGTGGGTGGTCACGGGCTGCCGATGCGATCGCATACGGACACCCATTCGCTCAAACATGCATAACTTTCCGCTCGGTTATCAGAATCGCTTATAAGACCCCATTCGAATCGGCACTCAGAGACGCTCGTCGTCCCCTTATGGCCTCAGGTGATAAGACTCATTTCGAGGTCGAAAGACCTTCGTTTCGCACTCTAAAATTGTGATTTCGGCCGACGATGTCCTCGTTTCAAAGGTTTTCTCGCAGTAACGTCTACCTCGATCACGTGAATCCCGGCGGGGCGGCCACACGGAGTCGGCCAGTGACGGCGATCGGAAGTTGTGTCAACTCGGCGCGAGAACTCCTCCCCAGGTCATAGATATGGGTGCACCAACATCGCCATACAGTCACCCCTTTCGGGTTATTCTCACCCATTTCGGGAGAGAACTGGCCATAACTATCCCCCGGTATCGAAATCGCTTATGTGAGAACAATTCAGAATCGGCATTCTGAGACGGTCGACAGACGCTGGTTTTACAGAATTCCGTGCTGGGCCGAAATTTCACCGCGGAGCGTGTGTACGAGTACACCGATTGTCGTACCCCTTGGGTAAGACGCGGATATTTTTTTTGCGCGGCGATCGGAACCGCCCGCGAGTCCCGATTCGGAATCGGTACTTCGACCCGGTCGGCACAAGGTCGGATTCGGAGATTTCCGGTCCGGCCCTAAATTCCTCTCCGGGTGGGTGGTCACGGCTGCCGATGCGATCGCATACGGACACCCATTCGCTCAAACGAGCATAACTTTCCGCTCGGTTATCAGAATCGCTTATAAGACCCCATTCGGAATCGGCACTCAGAGACGCTCGTCGTCCCCTTATTGCCTCAGGTGATAGACTCATTTCGAGGTCGAAAGACCTTCGTTTCGCACTCTAAAATTGTGATTTCGGCCCACGATGTCCTCGTTTCAAAGGTTTTCCTCGCAGTAACGTCTACCTCGATCACGTGAATCCCGGGCGGGGCGGCCACACAGAGTCGGCCAGTGACGGCGATCGGAAGTTGTGTCAACTCGGCGCGAGAACTCCTCCCCAGGTCATAGATATGGGTGCACCAACATCGCCAATACAGTCACCCCTTTCGGGTTATTCTCACCCATTTAAGGAGAGAACTGGCCATAACTATCCGCCCGGGTATCGAAATCGCTTATGTGAAAACAATTCGGAATCGGCATTCTGAGACGGTCGACAGGACGCTGGTTTTACAGAATTCCGTGCCGGGCCAAAATTTCACCGCAGAGCGTGTGTACGAGTACACCGATTGTCATACCCCTTGGGTAAGACGCGGATATTTTTTTTGCGCGACGATCGGAACCGCCCGCGAGTCCCCAATTCGGAATCGTACTTCGACCCGGTCGGCACAAGGTCGGATTCGGAGATTCCGGTCCGGCGCCTAAATTCCTCTCCGGGTGGGTGGTCACGGGCTGCCGATGCGATCGCATACGGACACCCATTCGCTCAAACAGGCATAACTTTTCCGCTCGGTTATCAGAATCGCTTATAACTCCCCAATTCGGAATCGGCACTCAGAGACGCTCGTCGACCCCTTATTGCCTCAGGCGATAAGACGTCATTTCGGGGTCGAAAGACCTTCGTTTTGCACTCCAAAATTGCGATTTCGGCCAACGATGTCTCCGTTTCAAAGGTTTCTCGTAGTAACGTCTACCTCGATCACGTGAATCCCGGGCGCGGAGGCCACACGGGGTTGCCAGTCACGGCGATCAGAAGTTGTGATCAACATGGCGCGAGAACTCCTCCCCAGGTCGTAGATATGGGTGCACCAACATCGTCGATATAGTCACCCCTTTCGGGTTATTCTCACCCCTTCCGGGAGAGAACTGGCCATAACTATCCGCCCGGATATCAGAATCGCTTATGTGAGCACAATTCGGAATCGCCATTCCGAGACGGTCGACATGACACTGGTTTTACAGAATTCCATGCCGGGCCGAAATTCCACCGCGGAGCGTGTGTACTAGTATACCGATTGTCGTACCCCTTGGGTAAGACGCAGATATTTTTTCGCGCGGTGATCGGAACCGCCCGCGAGTCCCCAATTCGGAATCGACACTTCGACCCGGTCGGCACAAGGTCGGATTCGGAGATTTCCGGTCCGGCGCCCAAATTCCTCTCCAAGGGTGGTCGCGGGCTGCCGATGCGATCGCATACGGACACCCCTTCGCTCAAACGGGCATAACTTTCCGCTCGGTTATCGGAATCGCTTATAAGACCCCAATTCAGAATCGGCACTCAGAGACGCTCGTCGCTCCCTTATTACCTCAGGCGATAAGACGTCGTTTCAGGGTCGAAAGACCTTTGTTTCACACTCCAAAATTACGATTTCGGCCGACGATGTCCCCATTTCAAAGTTTTCCTCGCAGTAACGTCTACTCGATCACGTGAATCCCGGGTGGGGCCGCCACACGGAGTCCGGCCAGTCACGGCGATCGGAAGTTGTGTTGAACTCGGCACGAGAACTCCTCCCCAGGTCGTAGATATGGGTGCACCAACATCGCCAATATAGTCACCCTTTCGGGTTATTCTCACCCCTTCCGGAGAGAACTGGCCATAACTATCCGTCCGGGTATCGGAATCGCTTATGTGAGCACAATTCGGAATCGGCATTCTGAGATGGTTGATAGGACGCTGGTTTTATAGAATTCTGTGCCGGGCCAAAATTCCACCGCGAAGCGTGTGACCTAGTACACCGATTGTCGTACCCCTTAGGTAAGACGCGAATATTTTTTTCGCACGGCGATTGGAACCGTCCGCGAGTCCCCAATTCGGAATCGGCACTTCGACCTGGTTGGCACAAGGCCAGATTTGGAGATTTCCGGTCCGGCGCCCAAATTCCTCTCTGGGAGGGTGGAGGCGGGCTGCCTGCGATCGCATACGAACACCTCTTCACTCAAACGGGCATAACTTTCCGCTCGGTTATCGGAATCGCTTATAAGACCCCAATTCGGAATCGGCACTCAGATATGCTTGTCGCCCCCTTATCGGCTCAGTGATAAGACAATGTTTCGGGGTCGAAAAACCTTCATTTCATTTCGCACTCAAAATGTACGATTAGGCCAACGATGTCCCCGTTTCAAAGATTTTCTCGCAGAAACGTCTACCTCGATCACGTGAATCCCGGGTGGGGCGGCTACACGGAGTCGGCCAGTCACGGCGATCGGAAGTTGTGTTCAACTCGGCGCGAGAACTCCTCCCCAAGTCTTAGATATGGGTCCACCATCGCCGATATAGTCCACCCCTTCGGTTTATTCTCAACTCTTCTGGAGAGAACTGACCATAACTATCCGCCCGAGTATCGGAATCGCTTATGTGAGCACAATTCGGAATCGGCATTCCGAGACTGTCGACAGGACGCTGGTTTTATAGAATTCCGTGCCGGGCTGAATTCCACCGCGGAGCGTTTGTACTAGTACACCCGATTGTCGTACCCCTTGGGTAAGATGTGGATATTTTTTGCGCGCGGCGATCGAACCGCCCGCGAGTCCCGAATTCCGGAATCGGCACTTCGACCGGTCGGCACAAGGTCGGATTCGGAGATTTCGGTCCGGCGCCCCAATTCCTCTATGGGAGGGAGGTCGCGGGCTGCCGATGCGATCGCATACGAACACACCCTTCGCTCAAACAGACATAACTTTCCGCTCGGTTATCGAATTGCTTATTAGACCCCAATTCAGAATCGGCACTCAGAGATGCTCGTCGCCCCCTTATCGGCTCAGGCGATAAGACAGTGTTTCACGGTCGAAAAACCTTCGTTTTGCACTGCAAAATTACACAATTCGGCCAACGATGTCACCGTTTCAAAGATTTTCTCGCAGTAACGTCTACCTCGATCACGTGAATACCGGGTGGGGCAGCTACACGGAGTCGGCCAGTCACGGCGATCAGAAGTTGTGTTCAACTCGGCGCGAGAACTCCTCCCCAAGTCGTAGATATGGGTGCACCAACATTGCCGATATAGTCACCCTTTCGGGTTATTCTCACCCCTTTCGGGAGAGACTGGCCATAACTATCCGCCCGGGTATCGGAATCGCTGATGTGAGCACAATTCGGAATTGGCATTCCGAGACGGTCGATAGGACGTTGGTTTTACAAAAATTCCGTGCCGGGCCAAAATTCCACCGCGGAGCGTGTGTACTAGTACCCGATTATCGTACCCCTTGGGTAAGACGCAGATATTTTTTCGCACAGCGATCGAAACCGCCCGCGAATCACCAATTCGAATCGGCACTTCGACCGGGTCTGCACAAGGTCAGATTCAGAGATTTCTAGTCCGGCGCCCAAATTCCTCTCCGGGAGGGTGGTCGCGGGCTGCCGATGCGATCACATACGGACACCCCTTCGCTCAAACGGGCATAACTTTCCGCTCGGCTATCGGAATCGCTTATAAGACCCCAATTCGGAATCGCACTCAGAGATGCTCGTCGCCCCCTTATGCCTCAGGCGATAAGACATCGTTTCAGGATCAAAAGACCTTCGTTTCGCACTCTAAAATTACGATTTCGGCCGACGATGTCCCCGTTTAAAGGTTTTCTCGCAGTAACGTCTACCTCGATCACGTGAATCGCGGGCGGGGAGGCCCACACGGGGTCGGCAAGTCACAGCGATCGAAAGTTGTGTTCAACTCGGCGCGAGAACTCCTCCCCAGGTCGTAGATATGGGGGCACCAACATCGCCGATATAGTCCACCCCTTTCGGGTTATTCTCACCCCTTCCGGGAGAGAACTGGCCATAACTATCCGCCCGGTATCGAATCGCTTATGTGAGCACAATTCGGAATCGGCATTCCGAGACGGTCGACAGGACGCTGGTTTTACAAATTTCATGCCGGGCCGAAATTCGACCGCGGAGCGTGTGTACTAGTACACTGATTGTCGTACCCCTTGGGTAAGACGTCGATATTTTTTGCGCGCGGCGATCGGTACCGCCCGCGAGTCCCCAATTCGGAATCGGCACTTCGACCCGGTCGCACAAGGTCGATTCAGAGATTTCCGGTTTGGTGACCAAATTCCTCTCTCGGAGGGTGTCGCGGGCTGCCGATGCGATCGCATACGGACACCCCTTCGCTCAACGGGCATAACTTTCTGCTCATTATCGAAATCGCTTATAAGACCCCAATCGGTATCGGCACTCAGAGACGCTCGTTGCCCCCTTATTGCCACAGGCGATAAGACGTCGTTTCGGGGTCGAAAGACTTCCGTTTTGCACTCTAAAATTACGATTTCGGCCGACGATGTCCCCGTTTCAAAGGTTTTCCTCGCAATAACGTCTACCTCGATCACGTGAATCCCGGGCGGGGAGGCCACACTGAGTCGCCAGTCATGGTGATCGAAAGTTGTGTTCAACTCGTTGCGAGAACTCCTCCCCAGGTCGTAGATATGGGTGCACCAACATCGCCGATATGTCACCCCTTTCGGTTATCCTCTCCCCTTCCGAGAGAGAACTGGCCATAACTATCCGCCCGGTATCGGAATCGCTTATGTGAGCACAATTCAGAATCGGCATTCCGAGACGGTCGACAGGACGCTGTTGGTTTTACAGAATTCCGTGCCAGGTCGAATTCCACACCGCGGAGCGTGTGTACTAGTAACCGATTGTCGTACCCCTTGGTAAGACACGGATATTTTAATCGCGTGGCGATCGGAATCGCCCGCGAGTCCCAATTCAGAATCGGCACTGTCGACCTGGTCAGTACAAAGTCGGATTCGGAGAATTCCGGTGCGGCGCCCAAATTCCTCTTTGGGAGGTGGTCGCGGGCTGCCGATGCGATCGCATACGGACACCCCTTCGCTCAAACAGGCATAACTTTCTGCTCGGTTATCGGAATCGCTTATAAGACCCCAATTCGGTATCGGCACTCAGAGACGCTCATCGCCCCCTTATTGCCAAAGGCGATAGACGTCGTTTCGGGGTTGAAAGACCTTCGTTTTGCACTCTAAAATTACGATTTCGGCCGACGATGTCCCCGTTTCAAAAGTTTCTCGTAGTAACGTCTACCTCATCACGTGAATCCCGGGCGGGGAGGCCACACAGAGTCGGCCAGTCATGGGGATCGGAAGTTGTGTTCAACTCGGTGCGAGAACTCCTCCCCAGTCGTAGATATGGGTGCACCAACATCGCCGATATAGTCACCCCTTTCGGGTTATCCTCTCCCCTTCCGGGAGAGAACTGGCCATAACTATCCGCCCGGGTATCGGAATCGCTTATGTGAGCACAATTCGGAATCGGCATTCCGAGACGGTCGACAGGACGCTGGTTTTACAGAATTCTGTGCCGGGTCGAAATTTCACCGCGGAGCGTGTGTACTAGTACACCGATGGTCGTACCCCTTGGGTAAGACGCAGATATTTTATCGCGTGGCGATCGAACCGCCCGCGAGTCCCCAATTCGGAATCGCACTTCGACCTGGTCGGCACAAGGTCGGATTCAGAGATTTCCGGTGCGGCGCCGAAATTCCCCTCCCGGGAGGGTGGTCGCGAGCTGCCGATGCATTCGCATACGGACAGCCCTTCGCTCAAACGGGCATAACTTTCCGCTCGGTTATCGGAATCGCTATAAGACCCCAATTTAGAATCGGCACTCAGAGACGCTCGTCGCCCCCTTATTGCCTCAGACGATAAGACGTCATTTCGGGGTCGAAAGACCATCGTTTCGCACTCTAAAATTGCGATTTCGGCCGACGATGTCCCCGTTTCAAAGGTTTTCTCGCAGTAACGTCTACCTCGATCACGTGAATCCCGGGCGGGGTGGCCACACAGAGTCGGCCAGTCACGGCGATAGGAAGTTGTGTTCAACTCGGTGCGAGAACTACTCCCCAGGTCGTAGATGTGGGTGCACCAACATTGTCGATATAGTCACCCCTTCGGGTTATTCTCACCCCTTCCGGGAGAGAACTGGCCATAACTATTCGCCCGGGTATCGGAATCGCTTATGTGAGCACAATTCGGAATCGGCATTCCGAGACGGTCGAAAAACGCTGGTTTTACAAAATTCCTTGCCGGGCCAAATTCCACCGCGGAGCGTGTGTACTAGTACACCGATTGTCGTACCCCTTGGGTAAGACGCGTATATTTTTTCGCGCGGCAATCGGAACCGCCCGCGAGTCCCCAATTCGGAATTGACACTTCGACTGGGTCTGCACAAGGTCGGATTCTGAGATTTCCGGTCCGGTGCCCAAATTCCTCTCCGGGAGGGTGGTTGCGGGCTGCCGATGCGATCGCATATAGACACCACTTCGCTCAATGGGCATAACTTTCCGCTCGGTTATTGGAATCGCTTATAAGACCCCAATTCGGAATCAGCACTCAGAGACTCTCGTTGCCCCGTTTATGCCTCAGGCGATAATACGTCGTTTCGAGGTCGATAGACCATCGTTTCGCACTCCAAAATTGCGATTTCGACTGACGGTGTCCCCTTTTGAAAGGTTTTCTCTCAGTAACGTCTACCTCGATCACGTGAATCCCGGGCGGGGTGGCCACACAGAGTCGGCCAGTCACGGCGATCGGAAGTTGTTTTCAACTCGGCGCGAGAACTCTTCCTCAGTCGTAGATATGGGAACACCAACATTGCCGATATAGTCACCCCTTTCGGGTTATTCTCACCCCTTTCAGGAGAGAACTGGCCATAACTATTCGTCCGGGTATCGGAATCGCTTATGTGAGCACAATTCGGAATCGGCATTCCGAGACGGTCGAAAAAACGCTGGTTTTACAAAATTCCTTGCCGGGCCAAAATTCCACCGCGGAGCATGTGTACTAGTACACCGATTGTCGTACCCCTTAGGTAAGACGCGGATATTTTTTCGCGCGGCGATCGGAACCGCCCGCGAGTCCCTAATTCAGAATCGGCACTTCGACCCGGTCGGCACAAGGTCAGATTCGGAGATTTCCGGTCCGTCACCCAAATTCCTCTCCGGGAGGGTGGTCGCGGGCTGCCGATGCGATCACATACGGACACCACTTCGCGCTCAAATGGGCATAACTTTCCGCTCGGTTATCGGAATCGCTTATAAGACCCCAATTCGGAATCAGCACTCAGAGACTCTCGTTGCCCCCTTATTGCCTCAGGCGATAAGACGTCGTTTCGAGGTCGAAAGACCATCGTTTCACACTCCAAAATTGCGATTTCGACCGACGGTGTCCCCTTTTGAAAGGTTTTCTCTCAGTAACGTCTACCTCGATCACGTGAATCCCGGGCGGGGTGGCCACACAGAGTCGGCTAGTCACGGCGATCGGAAGTTGTTTTCAACTCGGCGCGAGAACTCCTCCCCAGGTCGTAGATATGGGAACACCAACATTGCCGATATAGTCACACCTTTCGGGTTATTCTCACCCCTTTCGGGAGAGAACTGGCCATAACTATTCGCCCGGTATCGGAATCGCTTATGTGAGCACAATTCGGAATCGGCATTCTGAGACGGTCGACAGAATGCTGGTTTTACAGAATTCCGTGCCGGGCCAAAATTCCACTACGGAGCGTGTGTACTAGTACACCGATTATCGTACCCTCTGGGTAAGACGCGGATATTTTTTGTGCGCGGCGATCGGAGCCGCCCGCGAGTCCCCAATCGGAATCGGCACTTCGACCCGGTCGGCACAAGGTCAGATTCGGAGATTTCCGGTCCGGCGTCCAAATTCCTCTCTGGGAGGGTGGTCGCGGGCTTCCGATGCGATCGCATACGGACACCCCTTCGCTCAAACGAGCATAACTTTCCGCTCGGTTATCGGAATCGCTTATAAGACCCCAATTCAGAATCAGCACTCAAAGACGCTCGTCGCCCCCTTATTGCCTTAGGCGATAAGACGTCGTTTCGGGGTTGAAAGACCATCGTTTCGCACTCCAAAATTACAATTTCGGCCGACGATGTCCCCGTTTCACAGGTTTTTCTCGAAGTAACGTCTACCTCAATGACGTGAATCCGGGCAGGGTGGCCACACATAGTCGGCCAGTCACGGCGATCGGAAGTTGTGTTCAACTCGGCGTGAGAAGTCCTTCCCAGGTCGTAGATATGGGTGCACCAACATTACCGATATAGTCACCCCTTTTGGGTTATTCTCACCCCTTCCGGAGAGAACTTGCCATAACTATCCGCCCGAGTATCGGAATCGCTTATGTGAGTACAATTCGGAATCGGCATTCCGAGACGGTCGACAGGATACTGGTTTTACAGAATTCTGTGCCAGGCGAAAATTCCACCGCGGAGCGGGTGTACTAGTACACCGATTGTCGTACCCCTTGGGGGTCGAAATGGAATTCCACGAAACCAGCGCCCGGTCGACCGTCTCGGAGTGCCGATTCCGAATTGTGGTCACATAAGCGATTTCGATGCCCGTGCGGAAAGTTATGCCCAATTCTTTCGCTGAAGGGATGTGAATAAACCGGAGGGGGTGACTATATCGGCGATGTTCGGGCACCCATATCCACGACCTGGGGAGGAGATCTCGCGTCGAGTTGAACACGACTTCCGATCGCCGTGACTGGGCGGCTCCGCGTGTGGGTTCCGCCAGCGATTTGCGTAAACGAGGGAGTTGCTACTGCCAAAAAACCTTGGAATATGGGAGATCGTCGCCTAGAATCGTAATTTCAGAGTGCGAAACGAAGGTTTTTCGACCCCGAACCGACGTCTTATCGCCTAAGGCAAAAAGGGGGCATCGAGCGCCTCTGAGTGCCGATTCCAAATTGGGGTCTTATAAGCGATTCCGATAACCGAGCGAAAAGTTATGTCCGTTTGAGCGAAGCGATGTCCGTATGCCATCGCATCAGCAGCCTGCGACCGCGCTCCCAGAGAGGAATTTGGGCGCCGGACTGGAAATCTCCGAATGCGACCATTTACCGACCGGGTCGAAGTGCTGATTCTGAATTAGGGCCTCGCAGGTAGTTCCGACCCCCGGGTGATTAAATATCCACGTCCGACCGGAGGGTACGACAGTAGGTGTACTAGTACACACGCTCCGGGGGGGGGGGGGGGGGATTTTGGCCCCGGAACGGAATTCCGTGAAACTAACGCCCTGTCGACCGTCTCGGAGTGCCGATTCCGAATTGTGGTAACATAAGCGATTCCGATGCCCGTGCGGAAAGTTATGCCCAATTCTTTCGCTGAAGGGGTGGAATAAACCGGAGGGGGTGACTATATCGGCGATGTTCGGGCACCCATATCCACGACCTAGGGAGGAGATCTCGCGTCGGGTTGAACACGACTTCCGATCGATGTGACTGGGCGGCTCCGCGTGTGGGCGCCGCCAACGATTCGCGTAATCGAGCGAGTCCCTACTGCCAAAAAACCTTGGAATAGGGGTGAACGTCGGCTAGAATCGCTATTTCAGAGTGCGAAACGATGGTTTTTCGACCCCGAAACGACGTCTTATCGCCTTAGGCGATATGGGGGCGTCGAGCGCCTCTGAGTGCCGATTTCGAATTAGGGTCTTAGAAGCGATTCCGATAATCGAGCGAAAAGTTATGCCCGTTTGAGCGAAGGGGTGTTCGTATGTGATCGCATCGCAGCCTGCGACCGCGCTCCCGGAGAGGAATTTGGGCGTCGGACTGGAAATCTCCGAATGCGACCATTTACCGACCGGGTCGAAGTGCTGATTCTGAATTAGGGCCTCGCAGGCAGTTCCGACCCCCAGGTGAATAAATATCCACGTCCGACCGGAGGGTACGGCAGTAGGTGTACTAGTACACACGCTCCGGGGGGGAATTTTGGCCCCGGAACGGAATTCCGCGAAACTAGCGCGCTGTCGACCGTCTCGGAGTGCCGATTCCGAATTGTGGTAACATAAGCGATTCCGATGCCCGTGCGGAAAGTTATGCCCAATTCTTTCGCTGAAGGGGTGGGAATAAACCGGAGGGGGTGACTATATCGGCGATGTTCGGGCACCCATATCCACGACCTAGGGAGGAGATCTCGCGTCGCGTTGAACACGACTTCCGATCGATGTGACTGGGCGGCTCCGCGTATGGTCTTCGCCAGCTATTCGCGTAATTGAGGGAGTCGCTAATGCCAAAAAAGCTTGGAATAGGGGAGATCGTCGGCCAGAATCGCAATTCGGAGTGCGAAACGATAGTTTTTCGACACCGAAACGACGTCTTATCGCCTTAGGCTATAAGGGGGCGTCGAGCGCCTCTAAGTGCCGATTCCGAATTAGGATCTTAGAAGCGATTCCGATAACCGAGCGAAAAGTTATGCCTGTTTGAGCGAAGGGGTGTCCGTATGCGATCGCATCGGCAGCCTGCGACCGCGCTTCCGGAGAGGAATTTGGGCGCCTGACCGGAAATCTCCAGATACGACCATTTACCGACCAGGTCGAAGTGCCGATTCTGAATTGGGTTCTCGCGGGCGGTTCCGACCCCCGGGCGAATAAATATCCGCGTCCGACCGGAGGGTACGGCAGTCGGTGTACTAGTACACACGCTCCGGGGCGGATTTTGGCCCCGGAACGGAATTCCGTGAAACCAGCGCGCTGTCGACCGTCTCGGAGTGCCGATTCCGAATTGTGGTAACATAAGCGATTCCGATGCCCGTGCGGAAAGTTATGCCCAATTCTTTCGTTGAAGGGGTGGGAATAAACCGAAGGGGTGACTATATCGGCGATGTTCGGGCACCCATATCCACGACCTGGGGAGGAGATCTCGCGTCGAGTTGAACACGACTTCCGATCGCTGTGACTGGGCGACTCCGCGTGTGGTCTTCGCCAGCTATTCACGTAATTGAGGGAGTCGCTACTACCAAAAAACCTGGAATAGGGGAGATCGTCGGCTAGAATCGCAATTTCGGAGTGCGAAACGATGGTTTTTCGACCCCGAAACGACGTCTTATCGCCTTAGGCGATATGGGGGCGTCGAGCGCCTCTGAGTGCCGATTCCGAATTAGGGTCTTAGAAGCGATTCCGATAACCGAGCGAAAAGTTATGCCCATTTGAGCGAAGGGGTGTCCGTATGCGATCGCATCGGCAGCCTGCGACCGCGCTCCCGGAGAGGAATTTGGGCGCCGGACCGGAAATCTCCGAATGCGACCATTTACCGACCGGGTCGAAGTGCCGATTCTGAATTGGGGCCTCGCGGGCGGTTCCGACCCCCGGAAGAATAAATATCCGCGTCCGACCGGAGGGTACGGCAGTCGGTGTACTAGTACACACGCTCCGGGGGGAATTTTTGCCCCGGAACGGAATTCTGCGAAACTAGCGCGCTGTCGACCGTGCCGATTTTGAATTGTGGTAACATAAGCGATTCCGATGCCCGTGCGGAAAGTTATGCCCAATTCTTTCGCTGAAGGGGTGGGAATAAACCAGAGGGGGTGACTATATCGGCGAAGTTCGGGCACCCATATCTACGACCTGGGGAGGAGATCTCGCGTCGAGTTGAACACGACTTCCGATCGCTGTGACTGGGCGCTCCGCGTGTGGACTCCGCCAGCGATTCCCGTAATCGAGGGAGTCGCTACTACCAAAAATCTTGGAATACGGGAGATCTTCGGCAAGAATCGCAATTTCGGAGTGCGAAACAAAGCTTTTTTGACCCCGAAACGACGTCTTATCGCCTGAGGCAATACGGGAGCGTCGAGCGCCTCTGAGTGCCGATTCCGAATTGGGGTCTTATAAGCGATTCCGATAACCAAGCAAAAAGTTATGCCCGTTTGAGCGAAGCGGTGTCCGTATGCGATCGCATCGGCAGCCTGCGACCGCGCTCCCGGAGAGGAATTTGGGCGCCGGACCAGAAATCTCCGAATGCGACCATTTACCGATCGGGTCGAAGTGCCGATTCTGAATTGGGGCCTCGCGGGCGGTTCCGAACCCCGGGCGAATAAATATCTGCGTCCGACCGAGGGTACGGTAGTCGGTGTAATAGTACACACGCTCCGAAGGGAAATTTTGGCCCCGAACGAATTCCGCGAAACTAGCGTGCTGTCGACCGCCTCGGAGTGCCGATTCCGAATTGTGGTAACATAAGCGATTCCGATGCCCGTGCGGAAAGTTATGCCCAATTCTTTCGCTGTAGGGGTGGGAATAAACCGGAGGGGATGACTATATCGGCGATGTTCGGGCACCCATATCCACGACCTAGGGAGGAGATCTCGCGTCGCGTTGAACACGACTTCCGATCGATGTGACTGGGCGGCTCCGCGTGTGGGCGCCGCCAACGATTTGCGTAATCGAGGGAGTCGCTACTGCCAAAAAACCTTGGAATAGGGGTGATCGTCGGCTAGAATCGCAATTTCAGAGTGCGAAATGAAGGTTTTTCGACCCCTAAACGACGTCTTATCGCCTGAGGCGATAACGAGACATCGAGCGCCTCTGAGTGTCGATTCCGAATTGGGGTCTTATAAGCGATTCCGATAACCGTGAAAAGTTATGCCCGTTTGAGCGAAGGGGTGTCCGTATGCGATCGCATCGGCAGCCTGCGACCGCGCTTCCGGAGAGGAATTTGGGCGCCGGACCGAAATCTCCGATACGACCATTTACCGACCAGGTCGAAGTGCCGATTCTGAATTGGGTTCTCGCGGGCGGTTCCGACCCCCGGGCGAATAAATATCCGCGTCTGACCGGAGGGTACGGCAGTCGGTGTACTAGTACACACGCTCCGGGTGGATTTTGGCCCCGGAACGGAATTCCGCGAAGCCAGCGCGCTGTCGACCGTCTCGCAGTGCCGATTCCGAATTGTGGTAACATAAGCGATTCCGATGCCCGTGCGGAAAGTTATGCCCAATTCTTTCGTTGAAGGGTGTGAATAAACCGAAGGGGTGACTATATCGGCGATGTTCGGGCACCCATATCACGACCTAGGGAGGAGATCTCGCGTCGAGTTGAACACGACTTCCGATCGCTGTGACTGGGCGGCTCCGCGTATGGTCATCGCCAGCTATTCGCGTAATTGAGGGAGTCGCTAATGCCAAAAAGCTTGGAATAGGGGAGATCGTCGGCTAGAATCGCAATTCGGAGTGCGAAACGATAGTTTTTTCGACCCCGAAACGACGTCTTATCGCCTTAGGCTATAAGGGGGCGTCGAGCGCCTCTAAGTGCCGATTCCGAATTAGGATCTTAGAAGCGATTCCGATAACCGAGCGAAAAGTTATGCCCGTTTGAGCGAAAGGTGTCCGTATGCGATCGCATCGGCAGCCTGCGACCGCGCTCCCGGAGAGGAATTTGGGCGCTTGACCGAAAATCTCCCAATGCGACCATTTACCGACCGGGTCGAAGTGCCGATTCTGAATTGGGGCCTCACGGGCGGTCCGACCACCGGGCGAATAAATATCCACGTCTGACCGGAGGGTATGGCAGTCGGTGTACTAGTACACATGCTCCGAGGGGGAATTTAGGCCCCGGAACAGAATTCTGTGAAACTAGCGCGCTGTCGACCGTCTCGGAGTGCCGATTCCGAATTGTGGTAACATAAGCGATTCCGATGCCCGTGCAGAAAGTTATGCTTAATTCTTTCGCTGAAGGGTGTAATAAACCAGAGGGGGTGACTATATCGGCGATGTTCAGACATCCATATCCATGACCTGGGCAGAAGATGTTCGCACCCATATCTACGACCTGGGGAGGAGATCTCGCGTCGAGTTGAACACGACTTCCGATCGCTGTGACTGGGCGGTTCCGCGTGTGGGCTCCGCCAGCGATTCGCGTAATCGAGGGAGTCGCTACTGCCAAAAAACCTTGGAATAGGGGAGATCATCGGCTAGAATCGCAATTTCGGAGTGCGAAACAAAGCTTTTTCGACCCCGAAACGATGTCTTATCGCCTGAGCCATTATGGGGGTCGAGCGCCTCTGAGTGCCGATTCCGAATTAGGGTCTTATAAGCGATTCCGATAACCGAGCGAAAAGTTATGTCTGTTTGAGCGAAGCGGTGTCCGTATGCGATCGCATCGGCAACCTGCGACCGCGCTCCCGGAGAGGAATTTGGGCGCCGGACCGGAAATCTCCGAATGCGACCATTTACCGACCGGGTCGAAGTGCCGATTCTGAATTGGGGACTCGCGGGCGGTTCCGAACCCCGGGCGAATAAATATCCGCATCCGACCAGAGGGTACGTCAGTCAGTGTACTAGTACACACGCATCGGGGGGGGGGGGATTTTAGCCCTAGAATAGAATTCCGCAAAAAGTGCCCTGTCGACCGTCTCGGAGTGCCGATTCCGAATTGTTGTCACATAAGCGATTCTGGTGCTCGTGCGGAAAGTTATGCCCAATTCTTTCGCTGAAGGGGTGGGATAAACCAGAGGAGGTGACTATATCGGCGATGTTCGGGCACCCATATCCACGACCTAGGGAGAGATCTCGCGTCGCGTTGAACACGACTTCCGATCGATGTGACTGGCGGCTCCGCGTGTGGGCGCCGCACCGATTCGCGTAATCGAGGGAGTCGCTACTACTGCCAAAAACCTTGGAATATGGTGATCGTCGGCTAGAATCGCAATTTCAGAGTGCGAAATGAAGGTTTTTCGACCCCGAAATGATGTCTGTCTTATCGCCTGAGGCGATAAGGAGACATCGAGCGCCTCTGAGTGCCGATCCGAATTGCGGTCTTATAGCGATTCCGATAACCGAGCGAAAAGTTATGCTCGTTTCAGCGAAGGGGTGTCCGTATGCGATCGCATCGGCAGTCTGCGACCGCGCTTCCCCGGAGAGGAATTTTGAGCGCCTGACCGGAAATCTCCGATACGACCATTTACCGACCAGGTCGAAGTGCCGATTCTGAATTGGGTTCTCGGCGGCGGTTCCGACCCTGGGCGAATAAATATCCGCGTCCGACCGGAGGGGTACGGCAGTCGGTGTACTAGTACACACGCTCCGGGGCGGATTTTGGCCCCGGAACGGAATTCCGCGAAACCAGCGCGCTGTCGACCGTCTCGGAGTGCCGATTCCGAATTGTGGTAACATAAGCTATTCCGATGCCCGTGCGGAAAGTTATGCTCAATTCTTTCGTTGAAGGGTTGGAATAAACCGAGGGGTGACTATATCGGCGATGTGTCGGACACCCATATCCACGACCTGGGGAGGAGATCTCGCGTCGATTTGAACACGACTTCCGATCGCTGTGACTGGGCGGCTCAGCGTGTGTCTTCGCCAGCTATTCGCGTAATTGAGGGAGTCGCTACTGCCAAAAACCTTGGAATAGGGGAGATCGTCGGCTTAGAATCGCAATTTCGGAGTGCGAAACGATGGTTTTTCGACCCCGAAACGACGTCTAATCACCTTAGGCGATAAGGGGCGTCGAGAGCCTCTAAGTGCCGATTCCGAATTAGGTCTTAGAAGCGATTCCGATAACCGACGCGAAAGTTATGCCCGTTTGAGCGAAGGGGTGTCCGTATGCGATCGCATCGGCAGCCTGCGTCCGCGCTCCCGGAGAGGAATTTGGGCGTAACCGAAATATCCGAATGCGACCATTTACCGACCGGGTCGAAGTGCCGATTCTGAATTGGGGCCTCGCGGGCGATTCCGACCCCCGAAGAATAATATCCGCGTCCGACCGGGGGTACGGCAGTCGGTGTACTATACACACGCTCCGGGGGGGAATTTTGTCCCTGGAACGGAATTCTATGAAACTAGCGCACTGTCGACCGTGCCGATTCCGAATTGTGGAACATAAGCGATTCCATGCCCGTGCAGAAAGTTATGCCCAATTCTTTCGCTGAAGGGGTGGGAATAAACCAGAGGGGGTGACTATATCGGCGAAGTTCGGGCACCCATATCTACGACCTGGGGAGGAGATCTCGCGTCGAGTTGAACACGACTTCCGATCGCTGTGACTGGGCGGCTCCGCGTGTGGCTCCGCCAGCGATTCGCGTAATCGAGGGAGTTGCTACTTGCCAAAAAACCTTGGAATACAGGAGATCGTCGGCAAGAATCGCAATTTTGGAGTGCGAAACAAAGCTTTTTTTCGCCCCGAAACGACGTCTTATCGCCTGAGGCAATATCGGGGCGTCGAGCGCCTCTGAGTGCCGATTCCGAATTGCGGTCTTATAAGCGATTCCGATAACCCGCGAAAAGTTATGCCCGTTTGAGCGAAGCGGTGTCCGTATGCGATCGCATCGGCAGCCTGCGACCGCTTTCCCGGAGAGGATTTGGGCGCCGGACCAGAATCTCCGAATGCGACCATTTACGACCGGGTCGAAGTGCCGATTCTGAATTGGGGCCTCGCGGGCGTTTCCGAACCCCGGGCGAATAAATATCTGCTCCGACCGGAGGTACGGTAGTCGGTGTACTAGTACACACGCTCCGGGGGGGAATTTTGGCCCCGGAACGGAATTCCGTGAAACTAGCGTGCTGTCGACCGCCTCGGAGTGCCGATTCTGAATTGTGGTACATAAGCGATTCCGATGCCCGTGCGAAAGTGATGCCCATTCTTTCGCTGTAGGGGTGGGAATAAACCGGAGGGGTGACTATATCGGCGATGTTCGGCACCCATATCCACGACCTAGGGAGGAGATCTCGTGTCGCGTTGAACACGACTTCCGATCGATGTGACTGGGCGGCTCCGCGTGTGGCGCCGCCAACGATTTGCGTAATCGAGGGACTCGCTACTGCCAAAAAACCTTGGAATAGGGGTGATCGTCGGCTAGAATCGCAATTTCAGAGTGTGAAATGAAGGTTTTTCGACCGTGAAACGACGTCTTATCGCCTGAGGCGATAAGGAACATCGAGCGCCTCTGAGTGCCGATTCCGAATTGGGGTCTTTAAGCGATTCCGATAACCGAGCAAAAAGTTATGCCCGTTTGAACGAAGCGGTGTCCGTATGCGATCGCATCGGCAGCCTCGACCGCGCTCCTCTGAGAGGAATTTGGGCACCGGACAAGAAATCTCCGACTGCGACCATTTACCGACCGGGTCGAAGTGCCGATTCTCTGAATGGGGCCTCGCGGGCGGTTCCGAACCCCGGGCGAATAATATCCGCGTCCGACTGGATGGTACGACAGTCGATGTACTAGTACCATGCTCCGGGGGGGGGGGGGGATTTTGCCCTGGAACAGAATTCCGTGAAACCAGCGCCCTGTCGACCGTCTCGGAGTGCCGATTCCGAATTGTGGTCACAAAAGCGATTCTGATGCCCGTGCGGAAAGTTATGCCCATTCTTCGCTGAAGGGGTGGGAATAAACCGGAGGGGTGACTATATCGGCGATGTTCGGTCACCCATATCCACGACCTGGGGAGGAGATCTCGCGTCGATTGAACACGACTTCCGATCGCTGTGACTGGGCGGCTCCGCGTGTGGGCTCCGCACCGATTTCGCGTAATCGATGGAGTCGATACTACTGCCAAAAACTTCGAATAGGGGTGATCGTCGGCTAGAATCGCAATTTCGGAGTGCGAACGAAGGTTTTTTCGACCCCGAAACGACGTCTTATCGCCTAAGCGATAAGAGAGGCGTCGAGCGTCTCTGACTGCCGATTCCGAATTGGGTCTTATAAGCGATTCCGATAATCGAGCGAAAAGTTATGCCCGTTTGAGCGAAGGGGCCTCGCCGGCTGTTCCCTACCCCGGGCAAATAATATCTGCGTCCGACCGGAGGTACGGTAGTCGGTTGTACTACTACACATGCTCCGGGGGGGATTTTTGGCCCCGGAACGGAATTCTGCGAAACTAGCGCGTGTCGACCGTCTCGGAGTGCTGATTCTGAATTGTGGTAACATAAGCGATTCCGATGTCCGTGCAGAAAGTTTTGCCTAATTCTTTCGCTGAAGGGGTGGGAATAACCAGATGGGGGTGACTATATCGGCGATGTTCGGGCACCCATATCTACGCCCTGAGGAGAATCTCGGTCGAGTTGAATACGACTTCCGATCCGCGTGTTGGGCTCCGCCAGTGATTCGCGTAATCGAGGGAGTCGCTACTGCTAAAAAAACCTTGAATAGTGGAGATCATCGCTAGAATCGCAATTTCGGAGTGCAAAATGAAGGTTTTTTGACCCCGAACGACGTCTTATCGCCTGAGACAATATGGGGCCGTCGAGCGCCTCTGAGTGCCGATTCCGAATTGGGGTCTTATAAGCGATTCCGATAACCGAGCGAAAAGTTATGACCGTTTGAGCGAAGGGTGTCCGTATGCGATCGCATCGGCAGCCTGCGACCGCGCTCACGGGGGAAATTGTGGCGCTGGACAGGAAATCTCCGAATGCGACCATTTACTGACCGGGTCGAAGTGCCGATTCTGAATTGGGGCCTCGCAGGCGGTTCCGACCCCGGCGAATAATATCCGCGTCCGACCGGAGGGTACGGTAGTCGGTGTACTAGTACACGCTCCCGGGGGGGGGGGGGGGGGGGATTTGTCCCCGGAACGGAATTCTGCGAAACTAGCGCGCTGTCGACCGTCTCAGAGTGCCGATTCCGAATTGTGGTAACATAAGCGATTCCGATGCCCGTGCAGAAAGTTATGCCCAATTCTTTCGCTGAAGGGGTTGGAATAACCAGAGCGGGTGACTATATCGGCGATGTTCGGGCACCCATATCTACGACTTGGGAGGAGATCTCGCGTCGAGTTGAACACGACTTCCGATCGCTGTGACTGGGCGCTCCGCGTGTGGGCTCCGCTAGCGATTCGCGTATCGAGGGAGTCGCTACTACTGCAAAACCTTGGAATAGTGGAGATCGTCGGCTAGAATCGCATTTCGGAGTGCGAAACGAAAGTTTTTTCGACCCCGAAACGATGTCTTTCGCCTGAGGCAATATGGAAGCGTCGAGCGCCTCTGAGTGCCGATTCCGAATTGGGGTCTTATATGCGATTCCCGATAACTGAGCGAAAAGTTATGCCTGTTTGAGCGAAGCGGTGTCCGTATGCGATCGCATCGGCAGCCTTTGACCGCGCTCCCAGAGAGGAATTTGGGCGCCGTACCGGAAATCTCCGAATGCGACCATTTACCGACCGGGTCGAAGTGCCGATTCTGAATTGGGGCCTCGCGGGCAGTTCCGAACCCTGGGCGATAAATCCGCATCCGACCGAAGGTACGGCAGTCGATGTACTAGTACACATGCTCGGGGGGGGGGGGGGGGGGGATTTATGCTCTGGATGGAATTCCGCGAAACCAGCGCCCTGTCGACCGTCTCGGAGTGCCGATTCTGAATTGTGGTAACATAAGCGATTCCAATGCCCGTGCGCGGAAGTTAAGCCCAATTCTTTCGCTCAAGGGGTGGGAATAAAACCGGAGGGGGTGACTATATCGGCGATGTTCGGGCACCCATATCCTCGACCTGGGAGAGATCTCGCGTCGAGTTGAACACGACTTCCGATCGCTGTGACTGGGCGGCTCCGCGTGTGGGCTCCGCCAGCGATTCGCGTAATCGAGGGAGTCGCTACTGCCAAAAACTTGGAATAGGGGAGATCGTCGACTAGAATCGCAATTTCGGAGTGCGAAACGAAGGTTTTCGACCCCGAAACAACGTCTTATCGCCTGAGGCGATAAGGGGGCGTCGAGCGTCTCTGAGTGCTGATTCCGAATGGGGTCTTGTAAGCGATTCTGATAACCGAGCGAAAAGTTATCCCGTTCGAGCAAAGGGGTGTCCGTATGCGATCGCATCGGCAGCCTGCGACTGCCCTCCCGAGAGGAATTTGGGCGCCAGACCAGAAATCTTCGAATGCGACCATTTACCGATCGGGTCGAATTGGGGCCTCGAGGGCGGTTCCGACCCCCGGGCGAATAATATCCCCGTCCGACCGGAGGGTACGCAGTCGGTGTACTAGTACACACGCTCCGGGGGGATTTGGGCCCCGAAACGGAATTTCGCGAAACCATCGCTCTGTCGACCGTCTCGGAGTGCTGATTCCGAATTGTGGTAACATATGCGATTCCGATGCCCTGCGGAAAGTTATGCCCAATTCTTTCGCCGAAGGGGTGGGAATAAACCGGAGGGGGTGACTATATCGGCGATGTTCGGGCACCCATATCCACGACCTGGGGAGGAGATCTCGCGTCGAGTTGAACACGACTTCCGATCGCTGTGACTTGGCGGCTCGCTTGTGGGCTCTGCCAGCGATTCGCGTAATCGAGGGAGTCGCTACTGCCAAAAACTTTAATAGGGGAGATCGTCGGCTAGAATCGCAATTTCGGAGTGCGAAACGAATGTGTTTCGACCCCGAAACGACGTCTTATCGCTTGGGGCAATATGTGGGCATCGAGCGTCTCTAAGTGCCGATTCCGAATTGGGGTCTTATAAGCGATTCTGATAACCGAGCGAAAACTTATGCCCGTTTGAGCGAAGGGGTGTCCGTATGCGATCGCATCGGCAGCTTGCGACCGCGCTTCCAGAGAGGAATTTGGGAGCCGGACCGGAAATGTACGAATGCGACCATTTACGGACCGGGTCGAAGTGCCGATTCTGAATTGGGGCCTCGCGGGCGGTTCCGACCCCCGGGCGAATAAATATTCGCGTCCGACTGGAGGGTACGGCAGTCGGTGTACTAGTACACACGCTCCGGGGGGAATTTAGGCCACGGAACGGAATTCTGCGAAATTAGCGTGCTGTCGACCGTCCTCAGAGTGCCGATTCTGAATTGTGGTAACATAAGCGATTCCGATGCCCGTGCAGAAAGTTATGCCCAATTCTTTCGCTGAAGGGGTGAGAATAAACCAGAGGGGGTGACTATATCGGCGATGTTCGGGCACCCATATCTACGACCTGGGGAGGAGATCTCGCGTCGAGTTGAACACGACTTCCGATCGCTGTGACTGGGCGGCTCCGCGTGTGGGCTCTGCCAGCGATTCTCGTAAGAGGGAGTCGCTACTGCCAAAAAACCTTGGAATAGTGGAGATCGTCGGCTAGAATCGCAATTTCAGAGTGCGAAACGAAGGTTTTTCGACCCCGAAACGACGTCTTATCGCCTGAGGCAATATGGGGGCGTCGAGCGCCTCTAGGTGCCGATTCCGAATTGGGGTCTTGTAAACGATTCCGATAACCGAGAGAAAAGTTATTCCCGTTTGAGCGAAGCGGTGTCCGTATGCGATCGCATCGGCGGCCTGCAACCGCGCTCCTGGAGAGGAATTGGGTGCCGGACCGGAAATCTCCGAATGCGACCATTCCGACCGGGTCGAAGTGCCGATTCTAATTGGGCCTCGCGGGCGGTTCCGAACTTCGGGCGAATAAATATCCGCGTCCGAACGGAGGGTACGCAGTCGGTGTACTAGTACACACGCTCCAGGGGGGGGGGGAGATTTTGGCCCTGGAACGGAATTCCACGAAACCAGCGCCCTGTCGACCGTCTCGGAGTGCCGATTCCGAATTGTGGTCACATAAGCGATTCCGATGCCCGTGCAGAAAGTTATGCCCAATTCTTTCGCTGAAGGGGTGGGAATAAACCGGAGGGGGTGACTATATCGGCGATGTTCGGGCACCCATATCCACGACCTGGGAGGAGATCTCGCGTCGAGTTGAACACGACTTCCGATCGCTGTGACTGGGCGGCTCCGCGTGTCGGCTCCGCCAACGATTCGCGTAATCGAGGGAGTCGCTACTGCCAAAAAACCTTGGAATAGGGGAGATCGTTGGCTAGAATCGCAATCTTATCGCCTGAGGTAGTAAGGGAACGTCGAGCGCCTCTGAGTGCCAATTCCGAATTAGGGTCTTATAAGCGATTCCGATACCGAGCGAAAAGTTATTCCCGTTTGAGCGAAGGGGTGTCCGTATGCGATCGCATCGGCAGCCTACGACCGCGCTCCCGGAGAGGAATTTGGGCGCCGGACCGGAAATCTCCGAATGCGACCATTTACCGATCGGGTCGAAGTGCCGATTCTGAATTGGGGCCTTACGGGCGGTTCCGAACCCCGGGCGAATAAATATCCGCGTCTGACCGAGGGTAAGGCAGTCGGTGTACTAGTACACACGGGGGGGGGGGGGGGGGATTTTGGCCCTAGAACGGAATTCGGCGAAACCAACGCTATGTCGACCGTCTCGGAGTGCCGATTCCGAATTGTGGTCACATTAGCGATTCCGATGCCCGTGCGGAAAGTTATGCCCAATTCTTTCGCTGAAGGGGTGGGAAAAATCGGAGGGGGTGACTATATTGGCGATGTTCGGCACCCATATCTACGACCTGAGGAGGAGATCTCGCGTCGAGTTGAACACGACTTCCGATCGCTGTGACTGGGCGGCTCCGCGTGTGGGCTCCGCCAACGATTCGCGTAATCGAGGGAGTCGCTACTGCCAAAAAACCTTGGAATAGGGGATCGTCGGCTAGAATCGCAATTTCGGAGTGCGAAATGAAGTTTTTTCGACCCCGAAACGACGTATTATTGCCTAAGGCAATATATGGGCGCGAGCGTCTCTAAGTGCCGATTCCGAATTGGGGTCATATAAGCGATTCCGATAACCGAGCGAAAAGTTATGCCCGTTTGAGCGAAGGGGTGTCCGTTTGTGATCACATCGTCAGCCTGCGACCGCGCTCCCAGAGAGGAATTTGGCCGCCGGACCGGAAATCTCCGAATGCGACCATTTACCGACCGGGTCGAAGTGCCGATTTTGAATTGGGGCCTTGTGGGCAGTTCCGACCCCCGGCGAATAAATATTCGCGTCCGACCGAACGGTACGGCAGTCGGTGTACTAGTGCACACGCTCCAGAGGGGATTTTGGCCCCGGAACGGAATTCCGCAAAACCAGCGCGCTGTCGACCGCCTCGGAGTGCCGATTCCGAATTGTGGTAACATAAGCGATTCCGATGCCCTTGCGGAAAGTTATGCCCAATACTTTCGCTGAAGGGGTGGGAATAAACCGGAGGGGGTGACTATATCGTCGATGTTTGGGCACCCATATCCACGACCTGGGGGAGATCTCGCGTCGAGTTGAACACGACTTCCGATTGCTGTGACTGGGCGGCTCCGCGTGTGGCTCCGCCAGCGATTCGCGTAATCGAGGGAGTCGCTACTGCCAAAAAACCTTGGAATAGTGGAGATCGTCGGCTAGAATCGTAATTTCAGAGTGCGAAACGAAGGTTTTTCGACCCCGAAACGACGTCTTATCGCCTGAGGCTATAAGGGGACGTCGAGCGCCTCTAAGTGCCGATTCCGAATTGTGGTCTTATAAGCGATTCCGATAACCGAGCGAAAAGTTATTCCCGTTTGAGCGAAGCGGTGACCGTATGCGATCGCATCGGCGGCCTGCGACCGCGCTCCCGGAGAGGAATTTGGGCGCCGGACCGGAAATCTACGAATGCGACCATTTACCGACCGGGTCGAAGTGCCGATTCTGAATTGGGGCCTCGCGGGCGGTTCCGAACCCCGGGCGAATAAATATTCGCGTTTGACCGGAGGGTACGGCAGTCGGTCTACTAGTACACACGCTCCAGGGGGGGGGGGGGGATTTTGGCCCTGGAACAGAATTCCCCGAAACCAGCGCCCTGTCGACCGTCTCGGAGTGCCGATTACGAATTGTGGTCACATAAGCGATTCCGATGCCCGTGCGGAAAGTTATGCCCAATTATTTCGCTGAAGGGGTGGGAATAAACTGGAGGGGGTGACTATATCAGCGATGTTCGGGCACCCATATCCACGACCTGGGGAGGAGATCTCGCGTCGAGTTGAACACGACTTCCGATCGCTGTGACTGGGCGGCTCCGCGTGTGGGCTCCGCCAACGATTCGCGTAATCGAGGGAGTCGCTACTGCCAAAAAACCTTGGAATATGGAGATCGTTGGCTAGAATCGCAATTTCAGAGTGCGAAACGAAGGTTTTTCGACCCAAAATGACGTCTAATCGCCTGAGGCAGTAGGGAACATCGAGCGCCTCTGAGTGCCAATTCCGAATTAGGGTCTATTAAGCGATTCCGATAACCGAGCGAAAAGTTATGCCCGTTTGAGCGAAGGGGTGTCCGTATGCGATCGCATCGGCAGCCTGCGACCGCGCTCCCGAGAGAAATTTGGGCGCCGGACCGGAAATCTCCGAATGCAACCATTTACCTACCGGGTCGAAGTGCCAATTCTGAATTGGGGCCTCGCGGGCGGTTCCGAAGCCCGGGCGAATAAATATCTGCGTTTGACCGGAGGGTAAGACAGTCAGTGTACTAGTACACACGCTCCGGGGGGGGGGGGGGGGAATTTGGCCCTGGAACGGAATTCCATGAAACCAACGCTCTGTCGACCGTCTCGGAGTGTCGATTCTGAATTGTGGTCACATAAGCGATTCCGATGCCCGTGCGAAAGTTATGCCCAATTCTGTCACTGAAGGGGTGGGAATAAATCAGGGGGTGACTATATTGGCGATGTTCGGGCACCCATATCCACGACCTGGGGAAAATATCTCGCGTCGAGTTGAACACGACTTCCGATCGCTGTGACTGGGCGGCTCCGCGTGTGGGCTCCGCCAACGATTCGCGTAATCGAGGGAGTCGCTACTGCCAAAAAACCTTCGAATAGGGGGGATCATCGGCTAGAATCGCAATTTCGAGTGCGAAACGAAGTTTTTTTCGACCCCGAAACGACGTCTTATTGCCTGAGGCGATAATGGGGCGTCGAGCGTCTCTAAGTGCCGATTCCGAATTGGGATCTTATAAGCGATTCCGATAACCGAGCGAAATCTATGCCCGTTTTGAGAGAAGGGGTGTCCGTTTGTGATCACATCGTCAGCATGCGACCGCGCTGCCGGAGTGGAATTTGGGCGCCGGACCGGAAATCTCCGAATGCGACCATTTACCGATCGGGTCGAAGTGCCGATTCTGAATTGGGGCCTTGCGGGCAGTTCCGACCCCAGGGCGAATAAATATCCGCGTCCGACGGAGGGTACGGTAGTCGGTGAATGATTCGACTCAGCATTCGACCGCCACAGCCGAAGTCAGAAATGAAGCAGTCGATTGAATGATTCGACTCATGCAGTCGAATGTCAGATGTGAATGATTCGACTCATACAGTCGAATGTCAGCATGAGGGGTGACTCATGCAGTCGAATGTCAAATATGAAGCATTCGACTCCCTCTTACCAGACATGACTTTGCAGTTCTGAGGCGATTCAGAGGCAGGACACTTTTTCCCTGTGTGTCTCGATTGTGGCGCCCCTTCCTCCTAGTATATAAAGGGGGGTTTTGTCCTCTTTGTAGGTGTGTGTTTTTCTTGCAGAATAAGTATTGATAGCTGCTGTGCCGTGGACGTAGAAGGCTTCTTGCCTCCGAACCACGTAAAAAATCTGGTGTTCCTGTGTTCTTCTTCCTACCTCCTCCTATCTCTCTCTCTCGTATCTACAAGTGGGTAGTGTGAGAGAGTTGTTGCTGGTCAGAGTGTTGCCTCCCAACAAAGCGATTCCGATGCCCGTGCAGAAAGTTATGCCCAATTCTTTCGCTGAAGGGGTGGGAATAAACCAGAGGGGTGACTATATCGGCGATGTTCGGACACCCATATCTACGACCTGGGGAGGAGATCTTGCGTCGCGTTAAACATGACTTCCGATCGCTGTGACTGGGCGGCTCGCGTGTGGGCTCCGCCAGCGATTCGCGTAATCGAGGGAGTCGCTACTAACAAAAAAACCTTGGAATTGGAGATCGTCGGCTATAATCGCAATTTCAGAGTGCGAAACGAAGGTTTTCGACCCCGAAACGACGTCTTATCGCTTGAGGCAATATGGGGGCGTCAAGCGCCTCTGAGTGCCGATTCCGAATTGGGGACTTATAGCGATTCCGATAACCGAGCGAAAAGTTATGCCCGTTTGAGCGAAGGGGTGTCCGTATGCGATCGCATCGGCAGCCTGCGACTGCGCACCCGGAGAGGAATTTCGGCGCCAGACCAGAAGTCTCTGAATGCGAACATTTACCGAAGGGGTCGAAGTGCCGATTCTGAATTGGGGCCTCGCGGGCGGTTTCGACCACCGGCGAATAAATATCTGCATCCGACCGGAGGGTACGGCAGTCGGTGTACTAGTACACACGCTCCGAGAGGTATGGCCCCGGAACAGATTCCGCGAAACCAGCGCGCTGTCGACCATCTCCGAGTGCCGATTCCGAATTGTGGTCACATAAGCGATTCCGATGCCCGTGCGGAAAGTTATGCCCAATTCTTTCGCTGAAGGGGTGTGAATAAACCGGAGGGGGTGACTATATCGGCGATGTTCGGGCACCCATATCCACGACCTGGGGAGGAGATCTCGCGTCGAGTTGAACACGACTTCTGATCGCTGTGACTGGGCGGCTCCGCGTGTGGGCTCCGCCAGCGATTCACGTAATCGAGGGAGTCGCTACTGCCAAAAACCTTGGAATAGGGGAGATCGTCGGCTAGAATTGCAATTTCAGAGTGCGAAACGAATGTTTTTTGACCCCGAAGCGACGTCTTATCGCCTGAGGAGATAAGGGGGCGTCGAGCGTCTCTGAGTGCCGATTCTGAATTGGTCTTATAAGCGATTCCGATAATCGAGCGAAAAGTTATGCCCGTTTGAGCGAAGGGGTGTCCGTATGCGATCGCATCGGCAGCCTGCGACCGCGCTCCCGGAGAGGAATTTGGGCGCCGGACCGGAAATCTTTGAATGCGACCATTTACTGACCGGTCGAAGTGCCGATTCTGAATTGGGGCCTCGCGGGCGTTTCGGACCCCTGGGCGAATATATATCCGCGTCCGACCGGAGGGTAAGGCAGTCGGTGTACTAGTACACACGCTCTGGGGGGGAATTTTCGCCCAGAACGGAATTCCATGAAACTAGCGCGCTGTCGACCGTCTCGGAGTGCCGATTCCGAATTGTGGTAACATAAGCAATTCCGATGCCCGTGCAGAAAGTTATGCCCAATTCTTTCGCTGGAGGGGTGGGAATAAACCAGAGGGGTGACTATATCGGCGATGTTCGGGCACCCATATCTACGACCTGGGGAGGAGATCTCGAGTCGAGTTGAACACGACTTCCGATCGCTGTGACTGAGCGGCTCCGCTTTGTGGGCTCCGCCAGCGATTCGCGTAATCGAGGGAGTCGCTACTGCCAAAAAACCTTAGAATAGTGGAGATCGTCGGCTAGAATCGCAATTTCAGAGAGCGAAACGAAGTTTTTTCCATCCCGAAATGACATCTTATCGCCTGAGGAAATATGGGGGCGTCGAGCGCCTCTGAGTGCCGATTCCGAATTGGGGTCTTATAAGCGATTCCGATAATCGAGCGAAGAGTTATGCCAGTTTGAGCGAAGCGGTGTCCGTATGCGATCGCATCGGCAGCCTGCGACCGCGCTCCGGAGAGAAATTTGGGCGCCGGACCGGAAATCTCCGAATGCGACCATTTACCGACCGGGTCGAAGTGCCGATTCTGAATTGGGGCCTCGCGGGCTGTTCCGAACCCGAGCGAATAAATATCTGCGTCCGACCGGAGGGTACGGCAGTCGTGTACTAGTACACACGCTCCGGGGGGGGGGGGTTTGAATTGGCCCTGGAACGGAATTCCGCGAAACCAGCGCCCTGTCGACCGTCTCGGAGTGCCGATTCCAAATTGTGGTCACATAAGCGATTCCGATGCCGTGCGGAAAGTTATGCCCAATTCTTTCGCTGAACGGGTGGGAATAACCGGAGATGGTGACTATATCGGCGATGTTCGGGCAGCCATATCCACGACCTGGGGAGGAGAACTCGCGTCGAGTTGAACACGACTTCCGATCACTGTGACTGGGCGGCTCCGCGTGTGGGCTCCGCCAGCGATTCGCGTAATGGAGGAAGTCGCTACTACTGCCAAAAAATCTTAGAATAGTGTAGATCGTCGGCTAGAATCGCAATTCAAGAGCGAAACGAAGTTTTTTCCATCCCGAAATGACATCCTATCGCCTGAGGCAATATGGGGGTCGAGCGCCTCTAAGTGCCGATTCCGAATTGGGGTCTTATAAGCGATTCCGATAATCGAGCGAAATTTATGCCCGTTTGAGCGAAGCGGTGTCCGTATGCGATCGCATCGGCAGCCTGCGACCGCGCTCGCCGGAGAGGAATTTGGGCGCCGGACCGGAAATCTCCGAATGCGACCATTTACCGACCGGGTCGAAGTGCCGATTCTGAATTGGGGCCTCGCGGGCGGTTCCGAACCCCGGGCGAATAAATATCCGCGTCCGACCGGGGGGTACGACAGTCGGTGTACTAGTACACACGCTCCGGGGGGGGGGGGGGGGGGATTTTGGCCCTGGAACGGATTTCGCGAAACCAGCGCCCTGTCGACCGTCTCGGAGGGGGGGGGGGTGGGGATTTTGGCCCTGGAACGGAATTGGGTTGTAGACGCGAGATTTGGCCCATCTCCCGCAAGGCTCTTTTGCCCATTAAGCTTCGTTTGACCATTTGTTGACCAGCCTCGGATACCATGTAGACGGCAGCATCGATGGCCGCCGACTACTGGTTGGCGGCAATCCCCATGGACGCTGACCCTTCTT
>JACBKR010002128.1:0-36764 GCA_014218235.1 Colocasia esculenta | reverse complement strand
CTAAGGGACGGCAAGCTTGATATAAATCAACTATCTGCTTTCAACACCTCCTTCATTTTATTGTATGTCAAATCTTAGTTCCCAGAATGCAACATTTTCATCTTGCACAAGGCCGCGACTCAGACATAATGTACTGGGCCTTCAAAATAAGGAGATAAATATGCCGCAGTGATGATGGAAAGAATGAAATTTTCCAGAGATCAGATTTAGGACCCAAGAGTAAGTTAAATGTGTCCCTGCCTTATGCCCACCTACTTACCAAGATCTTCAAACACTTCAGTGTTGATCTTCTGGGGCAGTTGTAGAGAAAATGGGCCAAGCTCAGGTCCATGACCTGAAGAAGAGTGGCTCTCTGGAAATGGTGTCTGTTCAAGGCTTCAGTTGCTGAAGGCGAGCTATCATTGACGACACCTCAGTTTCTCATCAGAATGGGATCAGCGGATATGATTCCAGAATTGCCAGTGGAGTCAGTTTTAGCCCACATTGGAGCAGCAAAAATCTCAGGCCCCTCTATAGCAGAAGTTCAGTCTGAAAGTGCAGTAGAAGAAGAAAGAGTATCGGTAGCAGCTTCAGAATTTCCAGAAGAATCAGCTCAAATCGTGGCACAAAGGAATTGAGGATTCTCCCAAAGGACATTATTCCAGTTGAGGACCCACTACCCTCACTGTAGTTGCATCTATTCTTTCAGACTTATTGATTCTATTCCTTTCATCTCTAGTGCTCCAGAAGCTAGTGGGAGAGTTGCTGAAGAGGCTGGTGGCATCAGGCCACTTTGATGAACCAATGGAAGATGTTCCAGTAGAGCTAGAGCACCCAGCTGCTCAGGGTGACTTGTGATGGAGGATGCTCATTCAGGGGGAGCAAGTATCAAATGAAGAAGATGCTCCTATTGAGGGGCGCATCAAAAGAAGGTTCAGTAGAGCAACTCCAGTTGTTGATGATCCGGAGGAAAGTCATGGAGATTCTCCAAATTTGGATGACAGAGAAGGGGAGACTACAAGCTCTTCGAGCTCAGATGATGATCAACCTCCTCCAGCAAAAGAAGGCAAGAAGAAAGGAAAAGAAGTGACTCTGAAGTTCCTCTCCTGGCTGATACACCTTTTGGAGGCAGGTCAAACAGAAAATTGTCATAAATTTGTGCCAGTGATGAAAGGCTGAATGTGCAAGGTGAGCTATTTGTACTCTCCAGTCAGATGTAAATTCTATATTTCTGAGCCAAGCTTCAGCCACACAGAGTTAGCTCAAATCAGAAATGCTATGAAATGGGTTAATAAGGAGATGAGTAGCATGAAAGCATGCTCTCGGATATTATCAAGGCAGTTGGAGTTCAAGCTCCTCCTCCTCCAGAAGCTCAGGAGCTGGAGAAAATGTGTCTGGGCCATCAGGGCCAGCACCAGAAGCAGCATCAGCACCAGAAGCAGCAGCAGCACCAGAAGGTAGGCCAACAGGGCCAGCGTGATAGGTTGAAAGGCCACCAGGGCCATCTGAGCAAGGGTCAGGGCCATCAGGGCCGTTGGAAAGTGAGTCTGTACAGATAGAGGCAGAAGAGTTCTTGGCGCCCAAGCCCCAGCCCCTCTTCTCCTCTCTCACCCTATTCCTCCAACTCCACCCCAGCTCATACAGCACCTCCTACTCCTCAACATTCAAGAAGCCTCAATAGACCAATTTCTCTCATACACCATTTCAGTCCACCTCATCTCCTGCCTCCCTACTTCAATTCCTTCTCCTTCTCCTATACATGAGGAACCCTCCAGCATCCTCAGCTGGAGCCTCCTCCTCCTCCTCTGGTCCCTCCCTTGGACCAGCTGATGACCTCCCACTACTTCCCATTTTTTCTTCTTCATCTACTCCTCCACCATCTTTCATCACTATCATACCTGAACGAGCTCAACTCAACTCTCCTTTATGGAAAGAGAGGATGAGTTTGAGGAAGGGATCTCAGGTCGTGTTGAAAGTTGGAGAACATATTCACAGGGCAGACCCTTCTAGTTCTGCCCCTAAGAAGAGGAAACTTACTTCTACTTCTCATCTTCCTCTGAACCCAAATACCCACCTTTGTGGTTTTCTCTCACAGTGGACACAAACATAACCCACTGTATAGGGAATACCTTTCCAAAGTTTTTCTGCCACCATCATTAACCTTCTTTTTCAAAATCTTTCAGATCATTTGAACACCATTCTACCCTACACTTCTCTTTCAAAATCCGATAAGTCCAAAATCTTCTCTCTTGCCCACTCCAAATCGAAGAGCAGTGGGGCAAAGGTCACAAGGATCTCCTAAAGAAATTCATTCTTGCCAAATCTGCCAGATTTTCCTCCAAGGGACCACTCCCTGACCCTATCTGAGTGGTTCAGGATGTATCACCAGAACTTTGGCTCCTTCATTGAAAAGGAAATCAAGATGGTCAGGCACTATGTGTTGTTCAATAACTATAGATATGTCCATCGACTGCCTGAAGTTCAGCTCAGCCAGTTCAAAAGGGCTATTTCAGCTCTCACTCCAGACATCTCACATACTTAGATCGTGTCCAGGTAGATTTGCTACCCTCCAAGTGCCTGAAGAATTAGCCCTTCCTCAAATTCACTTTCTAGTTATGGAGTCCTCTGTAGGGTCCATTATCCTGAATGTTTGCGAGAGTAATGGGTAGAATTAAAGTGCAGAAAGGCTGCCTGGTTGCTTTTCCTAGATTCCTATTTAGGAATATCACTAGGGGCATGTAAGTGCTGAAGTTCTAGCCCCTATTCTGTCTGAATGTGAAAGGCTGACATCTTCTGAATGGTCCAAGTTCTACCCCCTGTCAGCTCAGCAGCTGTTTGAAATCAATGAAGCTCAGGCCAGGAAGGCAAACCAGCCATTTCTCCAGCTACTTTCCTAGATATGAACTCATTCATCTTGTTGATGACCCCTTCAAGGTCTGGGAGAAAAGATACAAAGTGTATGTGGCTATGCACCAGGCTCTCAGAGATAACCACAACCACTATCCTGTGACCATGGACCAATTCCTCACCTGTGCCAGCTTGGACTCTCGATCGTTTCTCAAGATGAACATGGACAAGAATGCATATGCTGATCTTCTCTATCAGCACCTAGATCTCATCTCAAAAGGATGGCTTCCACCATGGGACCATCCTACTCTGTATCTTTTGCAGTCTTCAAAACTCCTTTGAAGAGAAGGAAGCACATGCATGGGAAACCATCTCCCATTTTGCCTCTCTTTTGTCTCCTGCTTTCTACTTACCTGTACCTCCCCAGAATTAATAAATCTCTTTGCTTGTGTGATCCAATCTTCTCTTCTTTTCTTTGTCTCAGTTTGCTTTTTTTTTGCTTAATGACAAAAAGGGGGAGAAATTAGCATGTCTAAAATACATAATTTTGGGAGAAAATAGCATATCTGAATTTAGGGAAGAAAATCAGTTGTCTGAAATTAAATGCTTCAACATCTAGAGAAAATAGCACATTTTTCTGAAATGATTCAGATATTATTTCATCCTGCTCATTGTTCATTTTGTCATCACCAGAAAGGGGGAGATTGATGATCAGTCTGTCCCCCTATAAATTATAATTAATTACATATTTTTTTGGTGATTAACAAAACAATATCAAAGTTTTCTAACATGCATTTTATGAGTCTTAAGCACAAGAAATAAATAAGGAAAATCAAGCACATTAGTAAGTACTAAATACTTCTGTCAATAAGCCAGGTAAGTGCATTTCTCTAAGTCCACATCGACTCTGTTGAAAGTCACAACGATTTCATAAGTGTATTAACGATTTCCTTGTAAGACTGGAAAGGTTTCAAACAAGTCGATCTTGTAACGATTCTATAGTCATCGCAACGATTTCTTAGAAAGCGTAACGACTTGCCTGTCATAAACGATTCTATAAGTCATCGCAACGATTTCTTTAGAAAGCGTAACGACTTGCCTGTCATAACGAATCTATAAGTCATCCCAACGATTTCTTTAGAAAGCGTAACGACTTGCCTGTCATAACGATTCTATAAGTCATCACAACGATTTCTTTAGAAGCGTAACGACTTACCTGTCATAACGATTCTATAAGTCATTGCAACGATTTCTTTAGAAAGCGTAACGACTTGCTGTCGTAACGATTCCTTAAGTTATCATAACGATTTCTTTAGAACTCGCAATGACTTGCTCGCCGTAACGATTCTATAAGTAATCATAACGATTTCTTTAGAACTCGCAACGACTTGCTCGCCGTAACGATTTCATAATTACCGTAACGATTCTTAGAACTCGCAACGACTTGCTCGCCGTAACGATCTATAAGTAATCATAACGATTTCGTTAGACCTCGCAACGACTTGCTTGTTGTAACGATTTCATAAGTTACCGTAATGATTTCTTTAGAACTCGCAACGACTTGCTTGTTTAACGATTTCATCAGTTACCATAACAATTTCTTTAAGCACTCACAACGATTTGCTTTTACGCAACATTTCTTTAGAGCTCTAACGACTTGATAAGTGAACACAACGATTTGCGTTCCATAACGATTTGTTAAGTGTTTCACAATGATTTCTCCGTCTCTAACGACTTGGTCAATCTGACTATTCATAACGATTTCATAAGTCATATAGTCATCGATTTCATATTGACTTGATATCTTATTCATATTAAAAGTTTGACTTGTCAATGTTTTCTCTTATCTGTCTGGCTGCTGTGCATTTAATGAAGACAGAATGTATCTACTGCATGCATGCAGATGATATCTTTCCTTTCGTGCATACTCTTTCAACATCTTTTAAATCAAACTAGTTGGCATTGCTATTTTGGTGAAAACTCATGTCACGTTTACTGACAACAAGAGACAGCCTAGCTGTCTACTTTTCTAGCATTTATGTGTGCAGGGTCCTAAAGATGTTCTGTAATACAACGTTGGACCATACTGACGCTAGAAGACATTATCTCTTTGCGTGCTCAAATGGACAAAGACTGTTGACTGGAAGCCTCCAACACTCCATGTGTCTTCAGTCTAACGACTACTCAAGAGAGACAGTGGACACTTCAACGTCTATATTTCGAATTGAAGATATAAATACAAGTCAGAAGAACAGAAGACATATAACGTGTGTTCAAGCATTCAAACTCTTCTGAAGAAAGTCTAGAGCCAAGACCTTACTTTTCTCATCATCTTCAGCTCTCCTCTCTGTGCTGTATAGATTTCTAAGAGAGCCCGTGTAGTTCTGAGAGTATAACTTGTTTAGATCTTTGCTCTCAGCACTAGTTGCTTCAGATCCTTGCTGTTAAAAGCTTGATCTAGGGGCTTGAATTTCATTCATTTCTCTATGTGATTGTTCCCTCAGTTGTGAAGGAAGACCTGGTAGTATCCAGGGTGTTGTTCCCTTCGTTTTGAAGGAAGACCTGGTAGTATCTAGGGTGTTTTCCTTCGGTTGTGAAGGAAGACCTGGTGGGGTATCCAGGGTGTAGTTGTTCCCTTCGGGTGTGAAGGAAGACCAGCTGAGCTAGGTGTTGTAGTGTCCTTAAGGGGGACTGTACCCTTGTTAGTGAAATCCTGAGAGATTGCTCAGGGACTGGACGTAGGACTCCTAAGGAGAGGAGGTCCGAACCTTGGATAATTTCTTGTGTTGTGTGATTGCCTTTCTCTTATGTTTGTTATTCAAACTACAGTCCTAACTCCTTCGAAGAAAACATTTGTGTGTATGTTTAAATTTACAGGAATCATCTAAAGATCATTTTTTTAAAGACCCATTCACCCCCCTCGAGGCTCGTCAACTAGGCAACAAGTGGTATCAGAGCCGAGTCTCTTCGATACAGAAAGAAGATCCAACGATCTGAAGAGTAAAGATCCATGGCAGCCCAAGGTAGCATTGAAGGTCAGACTGTCAACCGACCCCCCTCTTTGATGGTGAAGACTATCCTTAATGGAAGACCAGGATGGAATATTTTCTACAAGGCCACGATTATCAAATTTGGTCATAGTAGAAGAAGGTGACCTAGTTGTCACAAATGAGAAAGCTCAATGGACAGATGATGACAGGAAGAAAATTTCCTTGAATTGCAAAGCTAAAAGCATCCTTTGCTGTGCTTTGAGTAAGAAGAAATTCAACCGAGTTTCAGCCTGCAAATCCTCGATGGAAATGTGGGAAAAGCTCAGGATTACTTAAGGGTACAGACAAAGTAAAGGAGACAAAGAATCGACATTCTTGTCACTCAGTATGAAAGATTTCAGATGCAGTCAGGTGGTGTCAATCACTCAAATGTTCAGTCATTTCACCGATATCACCAATGGTTTAGCCAGTCTAGGGAAGACTTATGAGATTGCAGATATGGTAAGGAAAATTCTTAGATCTTGCCATCCTCGTGGACACCAAAGGTCACATCTATAGAAGAAGCTAATGACCTGAAGAGAATGTCAGTAGAGAAGCTCATTGGGTCCCTCATGGCCCATGAGATCAACATGGAAGACTAGGAGAGTCATCTAGCAGAAAGAAGTACTCCAATGCTTTGAAAGCAGAAGAAGATTCACCAGAAGCCAGCTCAAATGAAAGTGAAAGCGATGAGGACAGTGAGAATGAAGAAGCAATGCTCTCTAGGAGATTGCAACGGATCTTGGCCAAAAGAAAAAGTTTCAATCCGGCAGATGGCACTTAAGAAAAACAAGGACCTCAAAAGATCAATGGTAAAGAAATGAGAAAGGAGAAACCATCTGCTACGAATGTAAAAGCCTGGACACATCAGAGCTGATTGTCCAAAATTTAAGACCCAGAATTCAGAAAGAAAGAGAGCTCCAAGAAGTTCAGAAAGTATACGAAGAAGCAATGGCAGCAGCATGGGAGAACAGTAGTGACTCAGACAGTGAATCAAGCTCATGCAGCGATGAAGAAGAAGCCAACTTGGCCTTCATGGCAAATGTTGATGAAAGGTAACCTCTGACTCCTCTTTCGATTCATGTAATGATTCTGATTCAGATAACTTAGAGGAAGCATTTAATGAATTGTATGATAAGTACAAAGAAGTAACTAAACTATTAAAAGCAAGTAAGAGAAAATACCTGTTTAGAAAACACTAATTCTGATTTAAAAACAGAAAATGAAGAGTTAGAAACACAATCGAACTTAAAAGAAGAATGATTACTCTATGAAGATTTAAAAGATAAAATAAACAAATAACAAATTGGAAAAACAGGAAAGTGTAGATGAATTAAGAAAAGAAATTAAGAACTTAAATGAAGAAAATGATAAATATCTAGCACATTAGAAAAATTCACCAATGGTAAAAATTCCCTCATATTAAAAGGTGCTAGAAGATCAGGTAAGAAGAAAAATGGATTAGGATACACCCCCAGATAATGAAGAAACCATAGTTTATCCTAAAACATATCCAACACCAAAATTTGTACCTGAACAAGATATAGCATACAAAGCTGATTTCAATATATAGAAAAGTAACTAAATTATCCTGCTGTAGTCACTGCAACAAGTTAGGACATATCATAACACATGCCCAACAAGACATAAGAAATGGATATAAAAGGCAAAATAATGATACTAACCCATCAGGACCCAAAAGAATTTGGGTACCTAAAACTTGATGTTTTTTTCAGACATCCTCGAGCATCCAAATGGTATTTGGATAGTGGGTGCTCAAGACACATGTCAGGAAACCAGAAGTTATTCTCTCATCTCCAAGCTGAAGAAGGAACAGTCACTTATGGAGATAATGGGAAAGGAACAGTGATAGGCAGTGGCTCTGTGAAACAAAGGAAAAACATCATAGAAGATGTGTTATTAGTCAAGGATTGAAGCACAATCTCATTAGCATCAGCCAGCTGTGTGACAGAGGCCATCAGATCAAGTTTCAAGAGTCAAAGTGCAGTATAGTGAAGGATGGAGCAGTCATCTTTGAAGCAATAGAGAAAAGAATTTGTATGTGCTCTACCTTGAAGAACTCAAGAGCAAAATGTTTGTCTGGCAGCAAGTAAAGACAGTCTACTGAATTATGGCACAGATGACTTGGACATTGCAGTATAGATGGCATGAGGAAATTGCTGAAGAAGTCTTGTGGAAGGTCTACCAAAGTCAGTGAAAGTTGGAAGGTGTCTGTAGACCTTGTGCTAAGGGAAAGCACACTAAAAGCTCCTTCAAGTCAAAGACGTGTGACCACCTCAAAACCCTTAGAGCTCACAAACCTTATCTACATATGGATCTATTTGGGCCATGAGGACTACCAGTCTTGGAGGAAAGAACTTTGGATTTGTCATAGTTGATGACTATTCAAGATTTACATGGGTATCATTCCTAGAGCATAAAGATGACACTTTTGAAAACTTTGTTAGTTTCAGCAAGAAGGTCAGAAAGATCAGAAGTTCAGCATTGTGTCTATCCGATCAGATCATGGTGGTGAATTTCAAAATGAAAAGTTTGCTAGATTCTGTGATGATCAGGGAATTGAGCATAATTTCTCAGCACCAAGGACACCACAGCAAATGGTATTGCTGAGAGAAGAACAGAACCCTATTGGATATGGCAAGAACTATGCTCTCAGAATATGATCTGCCAAGATATTTTTGGGCTGAAGCAGTCAACACAGCAAGCTATATTGTCAACCGAGTGATGATCAGGCCAATCCTGAAGAAGACTGCATATGAACTGTTTAAGGGAAGAAGCCAAAGATCAGCCATTTCAGAACTTTGGATGTCCCTGCTTTATTCACAACAATGGAAAAAGGGACATGGTAAGTTGGATGCAAATCAGATGAAGGCATCTTCATGGGGTACTCTTCTAAACCCAAAGGCTATAGAGTATTCAATAAACGTACTTTACTGATTGAACAGTCTGTACACATTATCTTTGATGAAACTAACCCTTCCTTGAGAAAGGAAGTAGATAGTGATAATGATGATGCAGATGAACTGTCCAAGAAACTAAAGGATACATCAATTGAGGACAAGGATGATCCACCTCTGGAAGAATTGCAACAAGAAGAAGTTACTCATGAAAATCTTCCAAAGGAGTGGAGATCAAGAAAGATCACCCACTTGAGAACATTATTGGTGATCCATCCGTAGGGGTAAGAACAAGAGGTAATGTTATCCTTGTGATTACTTAGCTTTTGTATCTCAAATAGAGCCTAGGACAGTCAATGAAGCTCTTACTGATGAATCTTGGATAATAGCCATGCAAGATGAATTAATCAATTCAAGAGAAACCAAGTATGGTCACTTGTTCCTAGACCATCAGATCATCCAGTCATTGGCACCAAATGGGTGTTCAGAAATAAATGGATGAAACTGGTGTAATCTTAAGAAACAAGGCCAGATTGGTAGCTCAAGGCTATTCTCAAGAGGAAGGCATAGATTTCGATGAACCTATGCACCTGTAGCTAGACTTGAGGCTATTAGGATATTACTAGCATATGCATCAGCTTTAAACTTGACATTATTTCAAATGGATGTTAAATCTGCATTCTTAAATGGTTTCATAAAAGAGGAAGTTTATGTGGAACAACCTCCGGGTTTTGATGACACAGAATTTCCTAATCATGTTTTCAAACTTCATAAGGCATTATATGGTTTAAAACAGCACCTAGAGCCTGGTATGAAAGGCTTAGTTCTTTTCTTTTAAACCATGGTTTCAGTAGAGGTCAAGTAGATAGCACTCTTTTCATAAAGTCAAAGGTCAAACACATACTATTAGTTCAAATGTAGATGATATCATTTTTGGTTCTACTGATGAATCTCTTTGCAAGTATTTTGAAAAGTTAATGCAGGGAGAATTTGAAATGAGTATGATGGGAGAACTCAACTATTTCCTTGGATTACAAATCAAACAAGGAAAAGAAGGAACTCATATTTGTCAAGCAAATACACAAAAGAACTTTTGAAGAAGTTTGGATTCGACAATGCCAACCACTGTCAACACCAATGAGTACATCAACAGGATGGACAGTGATAAAGATGGTAAGAAAGTAGATCAAAAGATCTACAGAGGTATGATTGGTTCACTACTTTATTTAACAGCTAGTAGACCAGATATTCTATTTAGTGTATGCATGTGTGCTAGATATCAAGCTGATCCTAAGAATCACATTTATTTCAGTGAAAAGAATATTTAGATATTTAGCTAGAACTCATGACTTAGGTCTGTGGTATCCAAAATCTTGCAAATCGATTTAATAGTACTCAGATGCTGACTATGCTGGATGCAAGATAGATAGAAAAAGCACCAGTGGTTGTTGTCAATTTCTTGCAGGATGTTTGATATCATGGTCTTCAAAGAAACAAAACTCAGTGGCACTATCACAGCTGAAGCTGATATGTAGCTGCTGGAAGTTGTTGTACACAACTCCTATGGATAAAGCAACAACTTGAAGATTTTGGATTAAGTATCAAATCATCCCACTGCTGTGTGACAACACCAGTGCCATTAATCTCACCAAGAATCCAGTTCAGCACTCAAGGACCAAACATATTGAGGTTAGATATCATTTTATTCGTGATCATGTTGCAAATGGAAATTGAAATATCCTTATTGATACAAATGCCCAATTAGCAGACATTTTCACAAAAGCCTTACCTGAAGAGAGATTCACATCTCTTAGAAGGGAATTAGGCATGTGCAATTTGTGATAAAAAGTTTGCTTACAACTGGCACATTAATTTTCAGATTTAAGCTATTTTTTCCTCCATGTTTTTTAGCGAAAGAAATTCAAATTATCCTTTGTAACCGCTCTTTCATTGAAGTCGGTTTGAATAGTCAACATCTTTTGTCGTTTTCTCCGCCTTTTGCGCCTCACTTTCCGCAACGCATTAATTTATTCCTAAAATTGAATGAGATAACGATTCGTATCTCATCGTCTACCTTTCCCTTTTTTTTATCCTGTCGCATGAGCCGATGCCCTAACCTCATACCTCAACCCTCTGCAAATTTGAACCTTCCTCCTCCTTCCCGCAAAATTTCTTGAGGATTCCTTCTCTTCTCCTTCCGTTTCAACCCTCCAGAGTCTTTCCCATCTAAATCCATGGCCGCACCAGTCATCGCCGGCAGTTTGGGTGGCTACAGCGCCGAGTTTCTCACTCCTGAGCAGCAGGAGAGGTTTACCTTTGTGAAGAGAAGCTCTGTGGCAATAAAGAAGTCGATGTCGCTAATCTGAGGAAAAGTGGAATGAGCAGCGTGGTAGAATTGATCAATCAGATGCAGTGGACAGGAGTTACCACCTTTTCAGAGGTCAGTTATCCGGACCTGGTAAAAGCTTTCTTCGTGTTTATGAAAAGAGGAAGATGGGTCCCTAGTTTCTTCAGTGAAGGGAACCATGATTAGAATAGACCCTGAGTTGCTGAAGATGCTTGTTTAATGTGAAGACTTCCGGATTTAGTGGGGTTCACACTGTGGATGCCCAAGTGAAAGGTTTGGGAATTGTAGGGCCGGCTTCAAGCTAAGGGACGGCAAGCTTGATATAAATCAACTATCTGCTTTCAACCGCCTCCTTCATTTATTGTTGTCAAATCTTAGTTCCCAGAAGTGCAACATTTTCATCTTGCACAAAGGCCGACTCAGACATGATGTACTGGGCCATTCAAAATAAGGAGATAATATGGCCGCAGTGATGATGGAAAGAATGAAATTTGCCAGAGATCAGATTTGGGACACCAAGAGTAAGTTAAATGTGTCCCTGCCTTATGCCCACCTACTTACCAAGATCTTCAAACACTTCGGTGTTGATCTTTCTGGGGCAGTTGTAGAGAAAATGGGCCAAGCAATCAGGTCCAGGAACCTGAAGAAGAGTGGCTTCTCTGAGGAAATGGTGTCTGGTTCAAGGCTTCAGTTGCTGAAGGCGAAGCTATCATTGACGACACCTCAGTTGTTCATCAGAAATGGGATCAGCGGATATGATTCCAGAATTGCCAGTGGAGTCAGTTTCAGCTCCAGCAGTTGGAGCAGCAGAATCTTCAGGCCCCTCTATAGCAGAAGTTCAGTCTGAAAGTGCAGAAAGAAGAAAGAGTATCTGTAGCAGCTTCAGAATTTCCAGAAGAATCAGCTCAAATTTTGCAGAAAGGAGAATTGAGGATATTCTCCCAGAGGACATTATTCCAGTTGAGGACCCACTACCCTCAACTGTAGTTGCATCTATTCTTTCAGACATTATTGATTCGATTCCTTTCATCTCTAGTGCTCCAGAAGCTAGTGGGAGAGTTGCTGAAGAGGCTGTGGCATCAGGCCACTTTGATGAACCAATGGAAGATGTTCCAGTAGAGCTAGAGCACCCAGCTGCTCAGGGTGACTCTGTGATGGAGGATGCTCCTATTCAGGGGGAGCAAGTATCAAATGAAGAAGATGCTCCTATTGAGGGGGAGCCATCAAAAGAAGGTTCAGTAGAAGCAACTCCAGTTGTTGATGATCAGGAGGAAAGTCATGGAGATTCTCCAAATTTGGATGACAGAGAAGGGGAGACTGCAAGCTCTTCGAGCTCAGATGATGATCAACCTCCTCCAGCAAAAGAAGGCAAGAAGAAAGGAAAAGAAGTTGACTCTGAAGTTCCTCTCCTGGCTGATACACCTTTTGAGAGGCAGGTCAAACAGAAAATTGTCATAAATTTGAAGCCAGTGATTGAAAGGCTGAATGTGCAAGGTGAGCTATTATGTACTCTCCAGTCAGATGTAAATTCTATATTTCTGAGCCAAGCTTCAGCCAACAAAGAGTTAGCTCAAATCAGAAATGCTATGAAATGGTTTAATAAGGAGATGAGTAGCATGAAAGGCATGCTCTCGGATATTATCAAGGCAGTTGGAGTTCAAGCTCCTCCTCCTCCAGAAGCTCAGGAGCCTGGAGAAAATGTGTCTGGGCCATCAGGGCCAGCACCAGAAGCAGCATCAGCACCAGAAGCAGCAGCACCACCAAAGAGGTAGCCAAAGGGCCAGCTGATCAGGTGAAGGGCCATCAGGCCATCGGGCGTTGGAAAGTGAGTCTGTACAGATAGAGGCAGAAGAGTTCTTGGCGCCCAAGCCCCCAGCTCCCTCTTCTCCTCTCTCACACCTATTCCTCCAACTCCACCCTCAGCTCCTACAGCACCTCCTGCTCCTCAAACATTCAAGAAGCCTCAATCTAGACCATTTCTTCTCTACACCATTTCAGTCCACCTCATCTCCTGCCTCCTCTACTTCCATTCCTTCTCCTTCTCCTATACATGAGGACCCTCCAGCATCCTCAGCTGGAGCCTCCTCCTCCTCCTCTGGTCCCTCCTTGGACCAGCTGATGACCTCCCAACTACTTCCCATTCTTTTCTTCATCCTACTCCTCCACCATCTTTCATCACTATCATACCTGAACGAGCTCAACTCAACTCTCCCTTTATGGAAAAGATAAAGGATGAGTTTGAGGAAGGATCCTCAGGTCTGTGTTGAAAGTTGGAGAACATATTCACAGGGCAGACCCTTCTAGTCCTGCCCTAAGAAGAGGAAACTTACTTCTACTTCCTCCTCTTCCTCTGAACCCAAATACCCACTTTTGTGGTTTTCTCTCACAGTGGGCAACAAACATAACCCACATATAGGGAATATCTTCCAAAGTTGTTCTTGCCACCATCATTAACCTTCCTTTTCAAAATCTTTCAGATCATTTGAACACCATTCTACCCTACACTTCTCTTTCAAAATCCGATAAGTCCAAAATCTTCTCTCTTGCCCACTCCAAATCTGAAGAGCAGTGGGGCAAAGGTCACAAGGATCTCCTAAAGAAATTCATTCTTGCCAAATCTGCCAGATTTCCTCCAAGGGACCACTCCCTGACCCTATCTGAGTGGTTCAGGATGTATCACCAAGAACTTTGGGCTCCCTTCATTCAAAAGGAAATCAAGATGGTCAGGCACTATGTGTTGTTCAATAACTACAGATATGTCCATCGACTGCCTGAAGTTCAGCTCAGCCAGTTCAAAAGGGCTATTTCAGCTCTCACTCCAGACATCTCACATACTTCAGATGTCCAGGTAGATTTTGCTACCCTCCAAGTGCCTGAAGAATTAGCCCTTCCTCAAATTCACTTTCTAGTTATGGAGTCCTCTGTAGGATCCATTATCTTTGAACGTTTTGCCAGAGTAATGGGCAGAATTAAAGTGCAGAAAGGCTGCCTGGTTGCTTTTCCTAGATTCCTATTTAGGGAATATCACCAGGGGCATGTAAGTGCTGAAGTTCTAGCCCCTATTCTGTCTGAATGTGAAAGGCTGACATCTTCTGAATGGTCCAAGTTCTACCCCCTGTCAGCTCAGCAGCTGTTTGAAATCAATGAAGCTCAGGCCAGGAAGGCAAACCACCATTTCTCCAGCTACTTTCCTAGATATGAACTCCATTCATCTTGTTGATGACCCCTTCAAGGTCTGGGAGGAAAGATACAAAGTGTATGTGGCTATGCACAAGGCTCTCAGAGATAACCACAACCACTATCCTGTGACCATGGACCAATTCCTCACCTGTGCCAGCTTTGGGACTCGTCGATTTCTCAAGATGAACATGGACAAGAATGCATATGCTGATCTTCTCTATCAGCACCTAGATCTTCATCTCAAAAGGATGGCTTCCACCATGGGACCATCCTACTCTGTATCTTTTGGAGTATTCAAAACTCTTTTTGAAGAGCAGGAAGCACAGGCATGGGAAACCATCTCCCATTTTGCCTCTCTTTTGTCTCCTGCTTTCTACTTACCTATACCTCCCCAGAATTAATAGAATCTCTTTGCTTGTGTGATCCAATCTTTCTCTTCTTTTCTTTGTCTCAGTTTGCTTTTTTTTTGCTTAATGACAAAAAGGGGGAGAAAATTAGCATGTCTGAAATACATAATTTTGGGAGAAAATAGCATATCTGAATTTCATTCAAAGAATTTAGGGAAGAAAATCAGTTGTCTGAAATTAAATGCTTCAACATCTAGAGAAAATTAAGCATGTCATATTTTCTGAAATGATTTCATATTTATTTCATCCATGCTCATTGTTCAGTTTTGTCATCACCAAAAAGGGGGAGATTGATGATCAGTCTGTCCCCCTATAATTATAATTAATTACATATTTATTTTGGTGATTAACAAAACAATATCAAAGTTTTCTAACATGCATTTTATGAGTCTTAAGCACAGGAAATAAACAAGGAAATCAAGCACATTAGTAAGTACTAAATACTTCTGTCAATAAGCCAGTAAGTGCATTTCTCTAAGTCCAAATCGACTTCTGTTGAAAGTCACAACGATTTCATAAGTGTATTAACGATTTTCTTGTAAGACTGGAAAGGTTTCAAACAAGTCGATCTTGTAACGATTCTATAACTCATTGCAACGATTTCTTTAGAAAGCGTAACGACTTGACTGTCATAACGATTCTATAAGTCATCGCAACGATTTCTTTAGAAAGCGTAACGACTTGCCTGTCGTAACGATTCCTTAAGTTATCATAACGATTTCTTTAGAACTCGCAACGACTTGCTCGCCGTAACGATTCTATAAGTATTCATAACGATTTCTTTAGAACTCGCAATGACTTGCTCGCCGTAACGATTTCATAAGTTACCATAACGATTTCTTTAGAACTCGCAACGACTTGCTCGCCGTAACGATTCTATAAGTAATCATAACGATTTCTTTACAACTCGCAACGACTTGCTTCTTGTAACGATTTCATAAGTTACCGTAAGGATTTCTTTAGAACTCGCAACGACTTGCATGTTGTAACGATTTCATCAGTTACCATAACGATTTCTCTAAGCACTCACAACGATTTGCTTTTACGCAACGATTTCTTTAGAGCTCATAACGACTTGATAAGTGAACACAACGATTTGCGTTCCATAATGATTTGTTAAGTGTTTCACAACGATTTCTTCCGTCTCATAACGACTTGGTCAATCTGACTTATTCATAACGATTTCATAAGTCATATAGTCATCGATTTCATATTGACTTGATATCTTATTCATATTAAAAGTGTTCACTTGTCAATGTTTTCTCTTATCTGTCTGGCTGCTGTGCATTTAATGAAGACAGAACGTATCTACTGCATGCATGCAGATGATATCTTTTCATTATCGTGCATACTCTGTCAACATCTTTTAAATCAAACTATTTGGCATTGCTATTTTGGTGAAAACTCATGTCAACGTTTACTGACAACAAGAGACAGCCTAGCTGTCTACTTTTCTAGCATTTAATGTGTGCAGGGTCCTAAAGATGTTCTGTAATACAACGTTGGACCATACTGATGCCAGAAGACATTATCTCTTTGCGTGCTCAAATGGACAAAAGACTGTTGACTGGAAGCCTCCAACACTCCATGTGTCTTTCAGCCTAACGACTACTCAAGAGAGAGACAAGGAACACTTCAACGTCTATATTTCGAATTGAAGATATAAATACAGGTCAGAAGAACAAAGACATATAACGTGTGTTCAAGCATTCAAATTCTTCTGAAGAAAGTCTAGAGCCAAGAACCTTACTTTTTCTCATCTTCAGCTCTTCGCTCTCTATGCTGTAATAGATTTTCTAAGAGAGCCCGTGTAGTTCTGAGAGTATAACTTGCTTTAGATCTTTGCTCTCAGCACTAGTTGCTTCAGATCCTTGCTTGTTAAAAGCTTGATCTAGGGGCTTGAATTTCATTCATTCTCTTTGTGATTGTTCCCTTCTGTTGTGAAGAACCCTGGTAGTATCCAGGTGTTGTTCCCTTCGGTTGTGAAGGAAGACCTGGTAGTATCCAGGGTGTTGTTCCCCGGTTGTGAAGGAAGACCTGGTGGGTATCCAGGGTGTAGTTGTTCCCTTCGGGTGTGAAGGAAGACCAGCTGAGCTGGGTGTTGTAGTGTCCTTAAGGGGGACTGTACCCTTGTTAGTGAAATCCTGAGAGATTGCTCAGGGACTGGACGTAGGACTCCTAAGGAGAGGAGTCCGAACCAGGATAATTTCTTGTGTTGTGTGATTGCCTTTCTCTTGTATGTTTTTATTCAAACTAACAGTCACTAACCTCCTTCGAAGAACATTTGTGTGTATGTTTAAATTTACAGGAATCGTCTAAAGATCATTTTTTAAAAGACCCATTCACCCCCCCTCTGGCTCGTCAACTGGGCAACAAGTGGTATCAGACCGAGTCTCTTCGACAAAGAAGAGATCCAACGATTTGAAGAGTAAAGATCCATGGCAGCCCAAGGTAGCATTGAAGGTCAGTCTGTCAACCGACCCCCTCTCTTTGATGGTGAAGACTATCCTTACTGAAGACCAGGATGGAATATTTTCTACAAGGCCATGATTATCAAATTTGGTCAATAGTAGAAGAAGGTGACCTGGTTGTCACAAATGAGAAAGCTCAATGGACAGATGATGACAGGAAGAAAATTTTTGAATTGCAAAGCTAAGAGCATCCTTTGCTGTGCTTTGAGTAAGAAGGAATTCAACAGAGTTTCAGCCTGCAAATCCTCGATGGAAATGTGGGAAAAGCTCAGGATTACTTATGAGGTACAGACAAAGTAAAGGAGACAAGAATCGACATTCTTGTCACTCAGTATGAAAGATTTCAGATGCAGTCAGGTGAGTCAATCACTCAAATGTTCAGTCGATTCATCGATATCACCAATGTTTAGCCAGTCTAGGGAAGACTTATGAGATTGCAGATATGGTAAGGAAAATTCTTAGATCCTTGCCATCCTCGTGGACACCAAAGGTCACAGCTATAGAAGAAGCTAATGACCTGAAGTGAATGTCAGTAGAGAAGCTCATTGGGTCCCTCATGGCCCATGAGATCAACATGGAAAGACTAGGAGAGTCATCTAGCAGAAAGAAGCACTCCAATGCTTTGAAAGCAGAAGAAGATTCACAGAAAGCCAGCTCAAATGAAAGTGAAAGCGATGAGGACAGTGAGAATGAAGAAGCAATGCTCTCTAGGAGATTGCAACGGATCTTGGCCAAAAAGAAAAAGTTTCAATCTGGCAGAAGGCACTTTAAGAAAAACAAGGACCTCAAAAGATCAGATGGTAAAGAAATGAAGAAAGCAGAAACCATCTGCTACGAATGTAAAAAGCCTGGACACATCAAAGCTGATTGTCCAAAATTTAAGAAACCAGATTCAGAAAGAAGAGAGCTCCAAGAAGTTCAGAAAGTTAAGAAGAAGGCAATGGCAGCAGCATGGGAGAACAGTAGTGACTCAGACAGTGAATCAAGCTCATGCAGCGATGAAGAAGAAGCCAACTTGGCCTTCATAGCAAATGTTGATGAAAAGGTAACCTCTGACTCCTCCTTCGATTCATGTAATGATTCTGATTCAGATAACTTAGAGGAAGCATTTAATGTATTGTATGATAAGTACAAAGAAGTAACTAAACTATTAAAAGCAAGTAAGAAACACAATACCTGTTTAGAAAACACTAATTCTGATTTAAAAACAGAAAATGAAGAGTTAGAAAAAAAAACAATCGACTTAAAAGAAGAAATGAATTACTCTATGAAGATTTAAAAGATAAAAAAAAACAATACAAAATTGGAAAAACAGGAAAGGTAGATGAATTAAGAAAAGAATTAAGAACTTAAATGAAGAAAATGATAAATTATCTAGCACATTAGAAAATTCACCAACGGTAAAAACTCCCTCATATTAAAAGGTGCTAGAAGATCAGGTAAGAAGAAAAATGGATTAGGATATACACCCCCAGATAATGAAGAAACCATAGTTTATCCTAAAACATATCTAACACCAAAATTTGTACCTGAATAAGATATAGCATACAAAGCTGATTTCAATATATAGAAAAAGTAACTAAATTATCCTGCTGTAGTCACTGCAACAAGTTAGGACATATCATAACGACATGCCCAACAAGACATAAGAAATGGATAATAAAAGGCAAAATCAATGATACTAACCCATCAGGACCCAAAAGAATTTGGGTACCTAAAACTTGATGTTTTTATTTCAGGACATCTCTCGAGCATCCAAATGGTATTTGGATAGTGGGTGCTCAAGACACATGTCAGGAAACCAGAGTTATTCTCGCATCTCCAAGCTGAAGAAGGAACAGTCACTTATGGAGATAATGGGAAGGAACAGTGATAGGCAGTGGCTCTGTGAATAACAAAGGAAAAACAGTCATAGAAGATGTGTTATTAGTCAAGGGATTGAAACACAATCTCATTAGCATCAACCAGCTGTGTGTCAGAGGCCATCAGATCAAGTTTCAAGAGTCAAAGTGCAGTATAGTGAAGGATGGAGCAGTCATCTTTGAAGCAAATAGAGAAAAGAATTTTTATGTGCTCTACTTTGAAGAACTCAAAGAGCAAAATGTTTGTCTGGCAGCAAGTAAAGACAAGTCTACTGAATTATGGCACAGACGACTTGGACATTGCAGTATAGATGGCATGAGGAAATTGCTGAAGAAAAGTCTTGTGGAAGGTCTACCAAAAGTCAGTGGAAAGTTGGAAGGTGTCTGTAGACCTTGTGCTAAGGGAAAGCACACTAAAAGCTCCTTCAAGTCAAAGACGGTGGTGACCACCTCAAAACCCTTAGAGCTCCTACATATGGATCTATTTGGGCCAATGAGGACTACCAGTCTTGGAGGAAAGAACTTTGGATTTGTCATAGTTGATGACTATTCAAGATTTACATGGGTATCATTCCTAGAGCATAAATATGAAACTTTGAAAACTTTGTTAGTTTCAGCAAGAAGGTGCAGAAAGATCAGAAGTTCAGCATTGTGTCTATCCGATCAGATCATGGTGGTGAATTTCAAAATGAAAAGTTTGCTAGATTCTGTGATGATCAGGGAATTGAGCATAATTTCTCAGCACCAAGGACACCACAGCCAAATGGTATTGCTGAGAGAAGAACAGAACCTATTGGATATGGCAAGAACTATGCTCTCAGAATATGACTACCAAGATCAGAAGTTCAGTATGTGTCTATCCGATCGATCATGTGGTGAATTTCGAAAAGTTTGCTAGATTCTGTGATGATCAGGGAATGAGCATAATTTCTCAGCACCAAGGCACCACAGCCAAATGGTATTGCTGAGAGAAGCAGATGGATATGGCAAGAACTATGCTCTGCTGATCTGCCAAGATTTTTGGGCTGAAGCAGTCAACACAGCAAGCTATATGCACTGAGTGATGATCAAGCCAATCCTGAAGAAGACTGCATATGAACTGTTTAAGGGAAGAAGCCAAGATCAGCCTTCAGAACCTTTGGATGTCTGCTTTATTCACCACAATGGAAAAAGGGACATTGGTAAGTTGGATGCAAAATCAGATGAAGGCATCTTCATGGGGTACTCTTCTAAACCCAAAGGCTATAGAGTATTCAATAAGCATACTTTACTGAATTGAACAGTCTGTACACATTATCTTTGATGAAACTAACCCTTCCTTGAGAAAGGAAGTAGATAGATGATATTGATGATGCAGATGAACTGTCCAAGTAACTAAAGGATACATCAATTGAGGACAAGGATGATCCACCTCTGGAAGAATTGCAACAAGAAGAAGTTACTCATGAAAATCTTCCAAAGGAGTGGAGATACAAGAAAGATCACCCACTTGAGAACATTATTGGTGATACATCCGTAGGGGTAAGAAAAAGGGTAATGTTATCCCTTGTGATTACTTAGCTTTTGTATCTCAAATAGAGCCTAGGACAGTCAATGAAGCTCTTACTGATGAATCTTGGATAATAGCCATGCAAGATGAATTAAATCAATTCAAGAGAAACCAAGTATGGTCACTTGTTCTTAGACCATCAGATCATCTAGTCATTGGCACCAAATGGTGTTCAGAAATAAATTGGATGAAACTGGTGTAATCTTAAGAACAAGGCCAGATTGGTAGCTCAAGCTATTCTCAAGAGGAAGGCATAGATTTCGATGAAACTATGCACCTGTAGCTAGACTTGAGGCTATTAGGATATTACTAGCATATGCATCAGCTTTAAACTTGACATTATTTCAAATGGACGTTAAATTTGCATTCTTAAATGGTTTCATAAAAGAGGAAGTTTATGTCGAACAACCTCCGGGTTTTGATGACACAGAATTTTCTAATCATGTTTTCAAACTTCATAAGGCATTATATGATTAAAACAACACCTAGAGCCTGGTATGAAAGGCTTAGTTCTTTTCTTTAAGCATGGTTTCAGTAGAGGTCAAGTAGATAGCACTCTTTTCATAAAGTCAAAGGTCAAACACATACTATTAGTTCAAATCTATGTAGATGATATCATTTTTGGTTCTACTGATGATCTCTCTTTACAAGTATTTTGAAAGTTAATGCAGGGAGAATTTGAAATGAGTATGATGGGAGAACTCAACTATTTCCTTGGATTACAAATCAAACAAGGAAAGAAGGAACTCATATTTGTCAAGCAAAATACACAAAAGAACTTTTGAAGAAGTTTGGATTCGACAATGCCACCAACTGTCAACACCAATGAGTACATCAACAAAGATGGACAGTGATAAAGATGGTAAGAAAGTAGATCAAAAGATCTACAGAGGTATGATTGTTTACTACTTTATTTAACAGCTAGTAGACCAGATATTCTATTTAGTGTATGCATGTATGCTAGATATCAAGCTGATCCTAAAGAATCACTTTAATTTCAGTGAAAAGAATATTTAGATATTTAGCTAGAACTCATGACTTAGGTCTGTGGTATCCAAAATCTTACAAAATCGATTTAATAGGATACTCTGTAGCACCCCGAAAATTTTAACTACATAAAAACTCAAATAAATGGAAATAAATAATTTCCATAATATCAGAGTATTTAAAACATACGTATCATTATCGTATTTCTAAAACACATCAGAAAATTCCGTAAAAATTATAAATCAACCCTAAATATTATTACTAAATGTCTCACAAAGAAATTTGTGCCAAGAAAAATCAGATTAGCCAAGTTAAAGTGTTTCGCGACTTATTATCGTAATTCATGAATAAGTCGTAAAATCATTATCACACGTACGTGGATGAGTCAGAAAATTAAATAAAAATCATATATGGACTTCAAATAATATCCTCTAATGACCCATCAAGGAATTTGGTTCAATAAAAATCATTTGGGCTAGGTTTAAAAGTTATTGCGACCGATTATCTAAATAAGGAAACAAGTCGGAAAACCGTTAACACGGAATACGACGCAATCAAAAATTAAATAAAAGTGTTGGGGAGACTTCCAACATTATATATTGATGACCCATTATCATAATTGGGCCAATGGGCAACATTTGGCCCAAAATCAAATAAAGCTAGAAAATACATAGAAATTCGTAACCATAAATAAGCTGAAATTAAAAAGAGGCAATTAGAGTTGAATTGAGATGCAATCATGCATTCATGGCAACCCAAATTCGTGCCTAACTATGAGGGGAGGTTTCCTAATGCCTCACACACTCAAAGGGAGGAGGAAATCATCAAAAATAGGAAACCAAACATGCCAATCCCGAAATCCTCTTTTCCTAGTTATAATAGGACTCCCAAACCCATGGTTACTTAAATACTCTTCACCCAAACCCTAGGAACGAATTTAGAACTTGCTAGGGTCGTGTGGAGGAGCTCTTGGTGGCTGAGGAGCTGTGGACGTCCACAAGAAGCCGCTCTTCTTCCCCTTCTCGTCTGCTGCGACCTGCACAAACCACTCTCTTGAAGTCGACCAAAGTAGATGTTCTCGGGCCAAGATTAATAAAACCAACACCATCATGTAGTACTTTGATTCTAGGTTCATTTGCAATTTGTTTGATTGGTTTTCATGGAGTATACGTTGTGTATTGGTGATGTTCCCGAAGTCTCGCACAGTTAGGGCTTTTCTAGTTCTTCTTATTTTGCACACAATTCAAGACCGAATTTGACTAAACCTTCTTCATGAAAGTTCTTCCACTTGAAGCCACGATCATCTTCTATGTTGGACGTTTTGTCCAAAGATCCTTCGTTAGAGAGTTAGGAGCATGACAGAGAGTCTCTGCATGATACTGCGATTTCAGGCTACTCTTGACTTTCTGTTATTCATATGTTGTCTTGGATTCAAGACCTAATTAGATCAAACCTCCAACAGAAAAGTTCTTCTACTAGATGTCTTCGTCATTTTCATGTTGAACGTTTTGTCTAAATGTCACTCGTTAGAGAGTTATAGAGGTGGAAGTGGATCGCTGCACTGCAGTCATGTGTTTTTATCTGGGAGGGCCACTCGTGTCGACACGACCTGAACTCGTGTCGACACGACCTGAACTCGTGTCAACCTGCTGTCCCAAAACAGCCCAGAAAGTATTCTGGGAAGCCCTCTAGTGTCGACACCACCCCATCTAGTGTCGACACACTGTCCCAGTTTGACCCAGAAAGTTCTGGGAAGCTGATCTAGTGTCAACCCTACCTCATCTAGTGTCGACACACTGTCCCATGTTTTCCAGATGTTTTTCTGGAACCAGTCTCTAGTGTCGACACTACTTGAACAGTGTCGACACTACTTGATCATTTTGCCTTGTTTATGAAGCATTGTGTCGACACTACTTGAACTAGTGTCGACACTACTTGACCAGTTTTTCATGTTTTGCTTTGTGTTTTGAGCATGGTGTCGACACCAGCATGGGTTGTGTCGACCCTACCTTTGCAAATATTGCATGTCTTGGGTCTGTTCATTACATAATGTCTATTTAATGGCTTAAAAGTGTTTAACCCATTGAAAAATCCTTAATTACATGAATATTATTCTAATTGCTTTCTTAATGATATGATCATACATGAAACTTGTGATTTACTCTTCTTACCATTCTAGCTTGTTTTAAATGATAAATTTTATCTTAAAATCTTGTAAACCCATATGTAGTTAAATGCATTGTCATTGCATGCCATCACATTAAGTGTTTCTCCGAGAGTTGAGACCGGGATTGTGTCTTGACACACGTACATTACTCCACACTTTACATCAAGGGCGTGCACTTCTTTTCTCTTCTTGTTCTCGTGAGTATGAATTAGAATCTAGACTAAAGCCATTAATGTAAAGATTGAACTAAATGGTAAATCCTACCGTTCAGCTGTCAAATTTATCTCTTGACCATTGTTCTCATGGAATCATGTTCAATTTATTTATTTCTTCTTATTATCATCATGAACATGACATTACACATGCTTACTTATTGAAACTCTCATTGGCCATTATTAATGACTGTGGGTATCTACATTTGAAATTTTACATGAGATGGCTGACAGGGCACGGAGTGTGTCCAAGGGCTCCAGTCTAGCCCCAATGACAGAGAGTCATAAATATACTGTTAACCATGGGGTATATGATTACGGCGTTGCATCTGCGCTGGGAGTACTTTCTTGCTTGTTGAATGTTAGATACATACCACATACACGTGTCCTGGTGTACATTCTTGATGGATCTTTTCTTGGTGTACATTGGTGTCTACGTGCCTGATTAGTGTTACTTGAACGTGCTTGTGCAATCTTGCTTGCTTGCGTGATATGGCCATCCTGTATTTATTGCAACTAGTGATATCTTGTTTTCTTGAAAACCATTGACATCAAGTGAAATCTTGCGTGCTTGTGCAAAGTGATCTATTGCTAGTTCTTTCTTGTCATCTTGTTCGAAAAATCTTATTCTATCTTGTTCACTCTATCCAGCTTGTTTTATGTATATCATGTTTTAATGAGTTTTATTCGTACTTGCATATCATTCATCGTACTTGCCTAGTTCTAAAATGTTAATCACTTATATCATTGCCCGCACATTGAGATATAAATCCTACTGGGCTAGTTTGCTCATCCCCTACTTTTTCCCAATCTAGGTGACAGTGATGTTCAAGAGGAAGAGCAAGTCGAGGATGGGAATGCATCCGAGTGATGAGCGTTCCAATTATGAGTCTAGTTATAGTAGTTTATTTGAGAGTTAGAATATGTAGTAGGAAGTGAGGGGTAAATGTATTTCCTTTTCATTGAGTCAGTCTTGTACTAGTTTCCAATTTTTATAAGTTGAGTTGAAATTGAATACAGTTTTTATTGGTTTCAACATTTGGGCCCTATTATGATGTTGTGTTGATACACTTGTAGTGCGTGCTAGCTAGAGGCTTATTTGCCGACTGTCCACGTCTCGGGATATCGACCCGAATTCTTCGAATTAATTATCCGCTGCGTAATTCTCGGGACGTGACATACTCAGATGCTGACTATGCTGGATGCAAGATAGATAGAAAAAGCACCAGTGGTTGTTGTCAATTTCTTGCAGGATGTTTGATATCATGGTCTTCAAAGAAACAAAACTCAGTGGCACTATCAATAGCTGAAGCTGAATATGTAGCAGCTGGAAGTTGTTGTATACAACTCCTATGGATAAAGCAACAACTGAAGATTTTGGATTAAGTATCAAATCAATCCCACTGCTGTGTGACAACACCAGTGCCATTAATCTCACCAAGAATCCAGTTCAGCACTCAAGGACCAAACATATTGAGGTTAGATATCATTTTATTCGTGATCATGTTGCAAATGGAAATATTGAAATATCCTTTATTGATACAAATGCCCAATTAGCAGACATTTTCACAAAAGCCGTACCTGAAGAGAGATTCACATCTCTTAGAAGGGATTAGGCATGTGCAATTTGTGATAAAAAGTTTGCTTACAACTGGCACATTAATTTTCAGATTTAAGCTATTTTTCCCTCCATGTTTTTTAAGCGAAAGAAATTCAAATTATCCTTTGTAACTGCTCTTTCATTGAAGTCGGTCTGAATAGTCAACATCTTTTGTCGTTTTCCTCTGCCTTTTGGCACCTCACTTTCCGCAATATTAATTTATTCCTAAAAATTGAATGAGATAATGATTCGTATCTCATCGTCTACCTTTCCCCTTTTTTTATCCTGTCGCATGAGCCGATGCCCTAACAACTCATACCTCAACCCTCTGCAAATTATTGAACCTTCCTCCTCCTTCCCAAAAATTTCTTGAGGATTCCCAATCTTCATCTTCCGTTTCAACCCTCCAGAGTCTTTCCCATCTAAATCCATGGCCGCACCAGTCATCGCCGGCAGTTTGGGTGGCTACAGCACCAAGTTTCTCACTCCTGAGCAGCAGGAGAGGTTTACCTTTGTGAAGACGAAGCTCTGTGGCAATAAAGAAGTCGATGTCGCTAATCTGAGGAAAAGTGGAATGAGCAGCGTGGTAGAATTGATCAATCAGATGCAGTGGATAGGAGTTACCACCTTTTCAGAGGTCAGTTATCCGGACCTGGTAAAAGCTTTCTTCGTGTGTATGAGAACAGAGGAAGATGGGTCCCTAGTTTCTTCAGTGAAGGGACCATGATTAGAATAGACCCTGAGTTGCTGAAGATGCTGTTTAATGTGAAGACTTCCAGATTTAGTGGGTTCACACTGTGGATGCCCAAGTGAAAGGTTTGGGAATTGTAGGGCCGGGCTTCAAGCTAAGGGACGGCAAGCTTGATATAAATCAACTATCTGCTTTCAACTATCTCCTTCATTTTATTGTATGTCAAATCTTAGTTCCCAGAAGTGCAACATTTTCATCTTGCACAAAGGCCGACTCAGACATAATGTACTGGGCCATTCAAATAAGGAGATAAATATGGCCGCAGTGATGATGGAAAGAATGAAATTTGCCAGAGATCAGATTTAGGACACCAAGAGTAAGTTAAATGTGTCCCTGCCTTATGCCCACCTACTTACCAAGATCTTCAAACACTTCAGTGTTGATCTTTCTGGGGCAGTTGTAGAGAAAATGGGCCAAGCAATCAGGTCCAGGAACCTGAAGAAGAGTGGCTTCTCTGAGGAAAATGGTGTCTGGTTCAAGGCTTCAGTTGCTGAAGGCGAAGCTATCATTGACGACACCTCAGTTGCTCATCAGGAAATGGGATCAGCAGATATGATTCCAGAATTGCCAGTGGAGTCAGTTTTAGCTCTAGCAGTGGAGCAGCAGAATCTTCAGTCCCCTCTATAGCAGAAGTTCAGTCTGAAAGTGCAGTAGAAGAAGAAAGAGTATCTGTAGCAGCTTCAGAATTTCCAGAAGAATCAGCTCAAATCTTTGCAGAAAGGAGAATTGAGGATATTCTCCAAGAGGACCTTATTCCAGTTGAGGACCCACTACCCTCAACTGTAGTTGCATCTATTCTTTCAGACATTATTGATTCGATTCCTTTCATCTCTAGTGCTCCAGAAGCTAGTGGAGAGTTGCTGAAGAGCTGTGGCATCAGGCCACTTTGATGAACCAATGGAAGATGTTCCAGTAGAGCTAGAGCACCCAGCTGCTCAGGGTGACTCTGTGATGGAGGATGCTCCTATTCAGGGGGAGCAAGTATCAAATGAAGAAGATGCTCCTATTGAGGGGGAGCCATCAAAAGAAGGTTCAGTAGAAGCAACCCAGTTGTTGATGATCAGGAGGAAAGTCATTGAGATTCTCCAAATTTGGATGACAGAGAAGGGGAGACTGCAAGCTCTTCGAGCTCAGATGATGATCAACCTCCTCCAGCAAAAGAAAGCAAGAAGAAAGGAAAAGAAGTTGACTCTGAAGTTCCTCTCCTGGCTGATACACCTTTTGAGAGGTAGTCAAACAGAAAATTGTCATAAATTGAAGCCAGTGATTGAAAGGCTGAATGTGCAAGGTGAGCTATTATGTACTCTCCAGTCAGATATAATTCTATATTCTGAGCCAAGCTTCAGCCAATAAGAGTTAGCTCAAATCAGAAATGCTATGAAATGGTTTAATAAGGAGATGAGTAGTATGAAAGGCATGCTCTCGGATATTATCAAGGCAGTTGGAGTTCAGCTCCTCCTCCTCCAGAACCTCAGGAGCCTGGAGAAAATGTGTCTGGGCCATCAGGGGCAGCACCAGAAGCAGCATCAGCACCAGAAGCAGCAGCAGCACCAGAAGAAGTAGGGCCAACAGGGCCAGCTAATCAGGTTGAAGGGTCACCAGGGCCATCTGAGCAAGGGTCAGGGCCATCAGGGCCATTAGAAAGTGAGTCTGTACAGATAGAGGCATAAGAGTTCTTGGCGCCCAAGCCCCCAGCTCCCTCTTCTCCCTCTATCACACCTATTCCTCCAACTCCACCCTCAGCTCCTACAGCACCTCCTGCTCCTCAAACATTCAAGAAGCCTCAATCTAGACCAATTTCTATCCTACACCATTTCAGTCCACCTCATCTCTTGCCTCCTCTACTTCCATTCCTTCTCCTTCTCTTATACATGAGGACCCTCCAGCATCCTCAGCTGGAGCCTCCTCCTCCTCCTCTGGTCCCTCCCTTGGATCAGCTGATGACCTCCCAACTACTTCCCATTCTTTTCTTCATCCTACTCCTCCACCATCTTTCATCACTATCATACCTGAACGAGCTCAACTCAACTCTCCCTATATGGAAAAGATAAAGGATGAGTTGAGGAAGGGATCCTCAGGTCTGTGTTGAAAGTTGGAGAACATATTCACAGGGCAGACCCTTCTAGTCCTGCCCCCAAGAAGAGGAAACTTACTTCTACTTCCTCCTCTTCCTCTGAACCCAAATACCCACTTTTGTGGTTTTCTCTCACAGTGGACAACAAACATAACCCACTGTATAGGGAATACCTTTCCAAAGTTGTTCTTGCCACCATCATTAACCTTCCTTTTCAAAATTTTTCAGATCATTTGAACACCATTCTACCCTACACTTCTCTTTCAAAATCCGATAAGTCCAAATCTTCTCTCTTGCCCACTCCAAATCTGAAGAGCAGTGGGGCAAAGGTCACAAGGATCTCCTAAAGAAATTCATTCTTGCCAAATCTGCCAGATTTCCTCCAAGGGACCACTCCCTGACCCTATCTGAGTGGTTCAGGATGTATCACCAAGAACTTTGGGCTCCCTTCATTCAAAAGAAAATCAAGATGGTCAGGCACTATGTGTTGTTCAATAACTACAGATATGTCCATTGACTGCCTAAAGTTCAGCTCAGCCAGTTCAAAAGGGCTATTTCAGCTCTCACTCCACATCTCACATACTTCAGATGTCCGGGTAGATTTTACTACCCTCCAAGTGCCTGAAGAATTAGCCCTTCCTCAAATTCACTTTCTAGTTATGGAGTCCTCTGTAGGATCCATTATCTTTGAACATTTTTCCAGAGTAATGGGCAGAATTAAAGTGCAGAAAGGCTGCCTGGTTGCTTTTCCTAGATTCCTATTTAGGGAATATCACCAGGGGCATGTAAATGCTGAAGTTCTAGCCCCTATTCTGTCTAAATGTGAAAGGCTGACATCTTCTGAATGGTCCAAGTTCTACCCCCTGTCAGCTCAGCAGCTATTTGAAATCAATGAAGCTCAGGCCAGGGAAGGCAAACCAGCCATTTCTCTAGCTACTTTCCTAGATATGAACTCCATTCATCTTGTTGATGACCCCTTCAAGGTCTGGGAGGAAAGATACAAAGTGTATGTGGCTATGCACAAGGCTCTCAGAGATAACCACAACCACTATCCTGTGACCATGGACCAATTCCTCACCTGTGCCAGCTTTGGGACTCGTCGATTTCTCAAGATGTACATGGACAAGAATGCATATGCTGATCTTCTCTATCAGCACCTAGATCTTCATCTCAAAAGGATGGATTCCACCATGGGACCATCCTACTCTGTATCTTTTGGAGTCTTCAAAACTCTTTTTGAACAGCAGGAAGCACAGGCATGGGAAACCATCTCCCATTTTGCCTCTCTTTTGTCTCATGCTTTCTACTTACCTGTACCTCCCAGAATTAACCACAGGAAATAAACAAGGAAAATCAAGCACGTTTAGTAAGTACTAAATACTTCTGTCAATAAGCCAGGTAAGTGCATTTCTCTAAGTCCACATCAACTTCTGTTGAAAGTCACAACGATTTCATAAGTGTATTAACGATTTCCATGTAAGACTGGAAAGGTTTCAAACAAGTCGATCTTGTAACAATCTATAAGTTATCGCAACGATTTCTTTAGAAAGCATAATGACTTGCCTGTCATAACGATTCTATAAGTCATCGCAATGATTTCTTTAGAAAGCGTAACGACTTGCCTGTCATAACGATTCTATAAGTCATCGCAACGATTTCTTTAGAAAGCGTAACGACTTGCCTGTCGTAACGATTCCTTAAGTTATCATAACGATTTCTTTAGAACTCGCAACGACTTGCTCGCCGTAACGATTCTATAAGTAATCATAACAATTTCTTTAGAACTCGCAACGACTTGCTCACCGTAACGATTTCATAAGTTACCGTAACGATTTCTTTAGAACTCGCAACGACTTGCTCGCCATAACGATTCTATAAGTAATCATAATGATTTCTTTAGAACTCGCAACGACTTGCTTGTTGTAACGATTTCATAAGTTACCGTAACGATTTCTTTAGAACTCGCAACGACTTGCTTGTTGTAACGATTTCATCAGTTACCATAATGATTTCTTTAAGCACTCACAACGATTTACTTTTACGCAACGATTTCTTTAGAGCTCATAACGACTTGATAAGTGAACACAACGATTTGCGTTCCATAACGATTTGTTAAGTGTTTCACAATGATTTCTTCCGTCACATAATGACTTGGTCAATCTGACTTATTCATAACGATTTCATAAGTCATATAGTCATCGATTTCATATTGACTTGATATCTTATTCGTATTAAAAGTGTTGACTTGTCAATGTTTTCTCTTATCTGTCTGACTGATGTGCATTTAATGAAGACAGAACATATCTACTGCATGCATGCAGATGATATCTTTTCATTATCGTGCAAACTCTGTCAACATCTTTTAAATCAAACTATTTGGCATTGCTATTTTGGTGAAAACTCATGTCAACGTTTACTGACAACAAGAGACAGCCTAGCTGTCTACTTTTCTAGCATTTAATGTGTGCAGGGTCCTAAAGATGTTCTGTAATACAACGTTGGACCATATTGAAGCCAGAAGACATTATCTCTTTGCGTGCTCAAATGGACAAAAGACTGTTGACTGGAAGCCTCCAACACTCCATGTGTCTTTCAGCCTAACGACTACTCAAGAGAGAGACAACGGACACTTCAACGTCTATATTTTGAATTGAAGATATAAATACAAGTCAGAAGAACAGAAGACATATAACGTGTGTTCAAGCATTCAATTCTTCTGAAGAAAGTCTATAGCCAAGAACCTTACTTTTCTTCTTCATCTTCAGCTCTTCGCTCTCTATGCTGTAATAGATTTTCTAAGAGAGCCCGTGTAGTTCTGAGAGTATAACTTGTTTTAGATCATTGCCCTCAGCACTAGTTGCTTCAGATCCTTACTTGTTAAAAGCTTGATCTAGGGGCTTGAATTTCATTCATTTCTCTTTGTGATTGTTCCCTTCGGTTGTGAAGGAAGACCTGGTAGTATCCAGGGTGTTGTTCCCTTCGGTTGTGAAGGAAGACCTGGTAGTATCCAGGGTGTTGTTCCGTTCGGTTGTGAAGGAAGACCTAGTGGGGTATCCAGGTGTAGTTGTTCCCTTCGGGTGTGAAGGAAGACCAGCTGAGCTGGGTGTTGTAGTGTCCTTAAGGGGGACTGTACCCTTGTTAGTGAAATCCTGAGAGATTGCTCAGGGACTGGACGTAGGACTCCTAAGGAGAGGAGGTCCGAACCAGGATAATTTCTTGTGTTTTGTGATTGCCTTTCTCTTGTATGTTTGTTATTCAAACTAACAGTCACTAACCTCCTTCGAAGAACATTGTGTGTATGTTTAAATTTATAGGAATCGTCTAAAGATCATTTTTTAAAAGACCCATTCACCCCCCCTCTGGGCTCGTCAACTGGGCAACAATTACAAGGCTTTAATGGATAGAGTAAGTGCTCGTATTAACAATTGGAAATCTAGATTTTTATCTAAAGTAGGTAGACTCACTCTTATCAACTCGGTTCTCAATTCTATGCATGCGTATCTTGCGTCTGCCTCCTCCATTCCTAAAATTGTTCTCTCCTTCATTAAGCGCCTCTATGCTGCTTTCTTCTGGGCTAGTTCTCCTAATGATAGCCGCAAGCACTGGGTTTCTTGGTCTACTATTCAAAAGCCTATTCTTGAGGTAGTCTTGGAGTGTGCAGCCTTTGGCACGTTCAGTTAACTATGGTGATCAAGCTTATTTGGAATATTTACCATGGATCTTCTATGTGGGTTACATATGCTAAGGACAAACTTTTCAAAGGCGGCCAGCTTGTTAGACATCCTCATGGTGTTTCTAGGAAACTTTTTATGCAGCGCATGATATCGTTAAACAGAATTCTAGATGGATTTTGGGCAATAGTGCTATTACCAGTTTTTTGGATGATATTTGGATCAGTCAAAGGCCCCTCCAGAATAATTTACCAACTCAGATCTCAGGTCCTTCTCCCTCTGTTCGGGAGGTCTTGCTGGATGATAGCCATCACCTGCGGTCCCTTATTGATGCTAATCTGAACCAATTGCAGCTTACCACTACTGCGGATGTTTGTGTTTGGGTCCCTTCAATGAATGGCGTCTTCTCTATTATGAGTGCCTATAATCTGATTCGGAGCTGTGGAGTTAAACGCATGCCTCTTCTTCGTATTTGGCATCATCTGTTCAGCAGGCACGCTTCTTTGTTGTGTTGGCAACTACTTCACAGAGTTGTCCCTGTGGATACTCGTATCGCTGAGTGTGGTATTCCATTATCCTCTCGCTGTTGCTGTTGTTTGAGTCCTCAGGTTGAGGATATGAATCACCTCTTTGTTAAAAGTGATCTTGCTAAATCCCTATGGCAATGGGCTTCTCCTTTACTTGTTGCTGGCCTTGGCATTCATGATAATATTTCCTTTCGCCTATGGGATATTCTGAAGTCTTGCAATCCATCTGATCCCCATGGCTTTGTCACCATCTACTGCTCCATTCTTATTGTTTGGGAGCTTTGGAAAACCAGGTGCAAAATGAAGTTTGAACAGGTTCGCATCTCTCCAACATCTATGAGATACAATATTCAAGAATGCCTTTCTATTGCCATTGGTAGGATGGCCTTCAAACGTAGCTCTACTTCTCAGCAATTGGATGTCATTCGAGACCTTGGTTTATTTGTTACTGCTCCTCTTAAGATGTCCAAGTTTGTGAGAGGGATCCCTCCAGTTCATGGTTTGATGCTCAATGTTGATGGTGCAAGTAAAGGCAACCCGGGGCCTTGTGGTGGTGGATGAATTTTTAGAGATTCCAATGGAAATGCTTCTATGGCTTTCTCTCATTACTATGGTGTTGGTTCTTGCATTGTTGCCGAGGTTCATGCCATGCATGATGGCGTGCTTTTGGCTGTTGAGAAGGGTTTCATGGTCACTACTATTTATTCAGATTCTTTGACTTTGGTGACTTCTTTACGTACTGGTATCATTCCCTCGTGGAACTGTTATAGATGGTGGAGGAATGTTCTTGACTTTGTGCATCTCCATGGATTTCAAGTTACTCATGTCTTTAGGGAAGCTAACCAAGTGGTTGATGCCTTAGTAAATTTTGCTTGTTCTATGCATTGTAACGAGGTTTTTTCCTCTTCTAGGAAGCTACCTCGCCCTTGTCTTCCTTCTTTTATTGGGGATCGGATGGGACTTGGTAACTTTAGGCAAGCATGATTGCTCTTGTTCCATTAGGGGTATGCCCCGTTGAATTTGTACTTTTTCTTAAGAGTTATAAAATTTCATGTAGCAGGTTGATCGCCTGGGGGAGTGGTTTTATTTCACCCTGCTGGGGTGGAGTACACTCGACTAGTCGTTGACCCTACTGTGCTTTCTTTAAAAAAAAAAGAAAAAGTCTTACGTCTGCTCCCCGTGCTTCGTTTTGTGCCTCGGGATCTTTTAGGCATTTCTAAAATTTCAAGGACGAAATTGTTTAAGTGGGTTAGGATGTAAGACCCGGCTTCCCAGCTTTCCGTCCGATGTCTGGGATGACTGGACACTAACGCGTTCGGGCTAGGTGACGCATTAGTGTCGCGTCGTGGGTGTCCGACGTGACAGTCATCCTTGTCGCGACGAGCATGTTCGTCACGTTCTTTTCGCACCCAACTTTCCCGTCGCATCTTGTTGTCGCGACCGATCAATGGGTCACGACAGTGTTCCATCGTTTCGGTCGTCTGACGCCTATCAGGGTGGCAGGTGTGTCAGTACAACCTGTCGCGTTGTCGCGGCGTCCCTAGCAGATGTGTTCTTGTCGCGGTGCGTTGACCCGTCGCGTTAAGGTCTTTAACGCAATGCCTCACCCCGTCGTGTTAAGGTCTTTAACGTGACTCATCGCCCCATCGCATCTTGGGTGCCAAAGGCATAAGGCCTTGGCCGGCGACCCCTTCCCCCTCTTTCCCTCTTTCCCCTCTCTTCTCCCCCACCGACAGTGCTCTGCCTCCCCCTCTCCCCTTTGTGTGTTTCAGGCGTGGAGGAGGGCCGTGAGTAGTGTCTCGGCTTCATGGAGCTTGCGTGGAGTGAGGAGGAGTTGGCCAATCCGACGTGAAGGGCCCTATTTGGGTTCGTTCTTCATTTAAAGTAGGGATTGTTTGAACTCTTCTCGATCCGGGTGGATTGGGAGCTTCTCGTACTTTCTAGTTAGTTTAGATAGCTTCTCCATGCCCCCCTCCCCCGTGTGGTATGTGTATGGCTTGTGGGCGGCCCCGGATGGAGTATCCCGTGGGTCTGCCTCTCTGCTGGTGTCGCGACCGCAGTGCGCGTCGTGACACCAGAGGAGGCATCTGCTCGGTCGGGTGCCACCTTATCACGACGTGTTTTCCGGTCGCGATAAGGATTGTAGTCGTGACGCGTTTTCCTGTCATGACAGGTTGCTGTCGTGATGCTTCGCCCCGTCGTGATAGGGTTGCTGTCACAGTGCCTTTCCTCGTCGCGATGGTATCGCGACGGCCTTGGTAGTTGCGACAGTACCCGTGTTGTCTCGGGTGTTTCTGTGGCCCCGGTTGGCGTGTCACCGTGTGCCCCAGGGTAGGCTTTGCCCTTACGACCTTTCAGTGGGGAACGCGGCAGGTTACCTCCCTGTGTTCAGTGACTGAAGGTGACACCTTCGTGGTCGTGTCCTGGTAGCGATTCCAGGAGGGTCATGTCTGCCTAATAATCGATTGACCGACGGTCAATCGATTATTAGCAGAGTGACAGGTTTTCTGTACTTACTGGTAGTGTTCCGAGGTTCTGGCTCGTCTGTGAGTGCCTCTTACTTGTTGGGCTTGTCGTGGGTTACAAGCCAGCAGTTCGGCGTGGTTCTTGTTGTGCTTGCCCGCATGTTCACCCATGCTTGGCACTTGAGGGCTTGTCCCGTTTAGAGGTTGTTTCCGTTGCCTGGGAACCCCATCCTCGGGAGCCTGTTGAGGAGTGCTCTGGGCTATGAGCGTGCCTGAGTTGGCAGCCGACTTCGCGGACTCTAGAGCTGAGGGGAAAACGAGGTTTGGATAGCGGTGCTGAGTCATTTGTAGAGCTCTCTTATCTAGGGTGGGACGCTGAGGTTCTTGAGGTGTTTTCTTCCCGGCGCAGCCAAGATAGTCCTTTGTCTCACTGCCTCTCTCTGCGTTGGTTCCGGAGCCACGTAGTGGTGCTAGGCATGGGGCCGCAGCTTGGCCAGGCTGGTGTTTGCATGCATTTGTCTGTTTCTGTGGCGGCTCTGTCTCGCTCTTCCGCGGAGGGGAGGCAGGAGCTAGGCTGGAGAGCAGAGGGCATGGACGATGTGTTCTCCTCTTGGCTGCTAGTGGCGGTGGATTGGTTGTTGTTGTTGTGACGACGTTTCCTAGTATGACTCGTTGCCCTAGCCTGCACAGTGGTTGTAGCATGGTCGTGTCTAGATTTCATGGGCGTTGTTAGTTTGGCCTAGTTGGCCCATGCTTCTAGGGGTTTCCGCTCGGTGTTCTCTCGATTTCGTAGTCCCGTTCTTGGGTGCCAATCCGTGGTGGCACCGGCGTGTGTGGCTTCCCGACCTTGCGGTTTGTCCGGGGTCTGGGGTGGTTCTGCTTGTGGGCCCTTGACCTTGTGGAGGTTGTGGTGAGACATCGTTCTCACTAGGTTGTTGCGTGGTCTCGGCGGGTGTGCCGAGGTTGCTTCCACTTGGTGCCCGACTCCGTTGGTTTCTGCGGGAGTCATGTGTGTGTCACGACCTTGGTTAGTGGTCGTGGCATTGCATTGTTCTATTCCGCTGCTTAGTAGTACCCTACTGTAGGTGTTCCTCGCTTTATAGTTTTGTAGGGTAGTTTCTTGTTTTCGGAGTTCCTGCTGCTCTGGATGGTGAGGGACTGGTAATCTCTACAGGGCCTTATTCGTGAGGCTCACCCCCTTACTTCCTTAGCTAGGGGCTCATCGTCGCGGGAGCTAGGTGTCGAACGGGTTGCGGAGGCGGCTGTGGTGCCGTGTGTTGTCAGCAGCAGTGAGAGCAAGTGTTGTGAGCTCTTGTACCTGAGTGAGTTGAGAGTTGTGCTTTGCATGTTCTCGGGGTATGCCCCTTAAGGACTGCACCTTCCTTCTTGTACCTGTGCTTTTACTTCGGACACGTTATATATATTGTATATCTATTATAGTTATTTAAATTCAGTACATATCTCACTAGACTATTTCTTCTAACCCTTCTGGGTATTCAGATCCGTGGGTGGTGACGCGAACTTTGGGGTCCCTGGCGGGGGTCCGGGAGGTCGGGTCGTTACAAAAGGCATAGCAAGCTTCAGTGGGTGCTGCATATCTGGAAGATCATGAAAGAACACAGATGCCTCTATTCTCTTGAAGGTAGGTGACATAAAAATATATAAAGCATAAAAGAGTTCAGACAGACAAACTTTCAGGGCATTTAAAGATAGACAGACAG
>JACBKR010002127.1:0-39480 GCA_014218235.1 Colocasia esculenta | reverse complement strand
GAGACTGCCCCTAGGATCCTTGGGGCGCTTAGAAGCAGAGACCGTGCTTGGGATCTTCAACCTTCTCCTGAGGACACGTGTCTCCCCGCCGAAGGGCCGCGCCCTCTGTAGAGGAGATGGGTCCATGATGGGTCTCGCGGCTTAGGTGGCTAAAACTAGCCACCACAATAATTTAACAGGGTTACTTTGCAAATTTCTAACATATAATATACAGATCATATGTCCTCAGTTTTTAAGAGTTAATTTGTCCTCATTTAATTTCTTCGCAAAATCAAAATACCAGCATATACATATTGCCCCTCTAATATTCAACAGAATATTTCACTAGCTTTGGCGTCATTAGAACTTGAGAAGTATAGATCAAATACGTTACTGATTTTGAAGATAATAACAACACAAAGAGTATAGGCGTATAGAACATAATATGCTAGATTTTAGGGTGTGTATATATATATATAACCATCTCATATTAAGAAGTCAAGGATACTAATTTTCATTTCAAAGAAATTGAAAGAAAGATAATCTAATAATTAGAATCTGGTTAAAAAGTGATAATCATGAGGTACTACTTGATTGGTAGTCTTTTAATAAAATAAGAGCATTTATGGTCTATATCATTAAAGACACTTTAAATAGCTTGCTTTTCAAAGACTGCACACCAAATAAGATGAAGTGGATTGCCACTACATTGCATCAGGTCCAAGTGGAAAAAATATGACATAGGTAGTGGCGATGATGAATGACATAAAGTGGGTAATAGTAATGACAGTATACCGATAGCAAGGACAAGCCATAGGACATGAACGCGACAATGACAACTAAGGTGGAGTAACCAATCCATTAAGACTTGTCCACTTAGCCACCACGGCAAAGAAGGCGGGTTGGGCCCAGCCATAGCCCCGTTGTTCAATGGTGGCCCATGCAAATGGGGCAATATAGGCCTGCCCTTAAGCGCCACTTTGGTAATGGGTTAACTCAGAGTTACTCTACTTAATCAGAGTTTAACTCAAAAAGTACTTTGGAAAGATTACAAAGTTAACTCAAGTGGGTTGGGGTAAAGGTGGATTAAAAGTGAGTTAACCCACCATTTTCTAACCTACCTCTAGAGGTGGACTAGAGTTAACTCAATGAGTTAACCACCTTTTTCCTCTCACATCACAAGCATTAAATGCTACTTTTTCTTTTCCCAAGGTTAGTTAACTCACTTTTTTTTACCAAAGTACATTTGAGAAAAATAAATTAACTCAGTATAGTCTTAAAGTTAACTCTATTATTACCAAGCAAAAGGTGGGTTAGCCATATGTGACTTTGTTCATGGGTTAGAGTTATCTTAACTCAACCCATTCCAAAGTGGTAAGAGCTCCATCTCTTAGGCCTTTGTGCCCTTCATTTGTGGATGACTTGATACTCGTCAAGGGTGAGCCCTTGGCCACGCTTTGGCTACATCAAGACTCCCCTCTCTAGGGCGTAGGGTGCTAGTTTATGGGCTCGTCAATACCATGCTAGGGCGTGGCACGCCGTCCGCATAGCACATGCCTGCCATGGCAAGGATTGGCTTCACTTCCTATCCAGCATGCCCTTTTCTATCATAGAGAGGTTAACAGTGTTCACAAAGACTTGCCCATGACACCTAGGAAGGCCCCCCAACACACACTTAAAAGAGATTAGCCAACAACAAAAAGAGACAAGTGGGGAACATGGAGCCCATAGCAAGATAAGTAGAATAGTGCACTTCGAGGGAATGACCTAAGGTCTCCTCTCTCTCTCTCTCTCTCTCTCCTCTCTCTCTCTCTTAGAGTTGTAAATGAATAAATACACTTAACAAGTAGCTCGAATTCAGCTCGAATGTTACTCTCGATTCGACTGGTTTAATAAGATAAACGAGTCAAGCTCAAACAAAAATTTAAACTTATTTTATAAATGAGCCGAGTATGAGCAAATACATACTCGGCTAGTTAAGGTCGTGAACAAGCTCATTTAATTTTTTAATCATAAAAATATAAATATAATTATTAAATATTTTAAACATTATACTAAAATAATTAAACAAGTAACTTATGAAGGATCTTGGGGTATGACCTTGAAATAAGATAGATTTGGGTCTTATAAATAATTAGTTATATATATATATATAACTCGCAAATTCAATTAGGCTCGTTAAGATACTCGTTAAGGGCTCGAACTCGAGAGTATTTAAATGAACTGAGCTTCAACAATCATTTTCAATACTCGATAAAGCTCGAGCTCGACTGAGCTTGATTAAAATTAATGAACAGAGTTTGAGTAGCTAATATTACTCGACTCAACTCGTTTACACCCCTACTCTCTCTCTCTCTCTCTCTCTCCTCTTCTCTCTCTCTCTCTCTCTCCTCTCTCTCTCTCCCTCTCTTTCAGTGGCGGCTCATGTAAAAGGACGAATGTGGGCCTAACCCACTAGAGCTCTGTCTCTTCAACCTTCTAGCTCATCATCTCCAGAAAACTTGATACTTTCCAAGAGTGAGTCCTCGACCCCTTAGACTATGTCAAGGCTCCCCTCTCCAAGGCACAAGACACCATGTTTTGGACTCATCCCTACTATGCCAGGGCACAGCATGCTAGCCACACGACACACACTTGTCGCGGTAGGGAATGGCCTCCCTTCCTACCTAGCACACCCCTTCTCTATCTCAAAGTGGTCAATAGCATTGCAAAGCCTTGTCATACGACAAAACAGTGCCCACCGGCTCACTCTAATGACCACTCCTGTACGACACTAGTCCAACCATTCCTAACAACACATTTACACGATCGGAAAGGAGGCGACGCACTAGGAGTACCCCCCAACACATACTTAAAAGACACTAGCCAACAACGAAAAGAGAGAACACAAAGCCAAAAACAAGATAAGTAGGATAGCCCACTTTGATGGAAGGACCCAAGTTTTCTCTCTCTCTTCTCTCTCTCTCTCTCTCTCTCCCATCTCTCTCTCCTCTCTCTCTCTAACTTCCCCATGTCCCAATTAACTTTCCTAACATACATGTCAAAGGGTTATCATGAGGTCACTTCCAAGACTCTCCCTAACATAGGTGCATGCAATGTTTTGTTCATCATCAATTTGGAAAACACACATCACATCTATGTGATGTGGTGTGATGCACGGTCCAATTGAATTACTTTCCATGTCATGTTAACTATCTGACATTTCTCTTTAAAAATTATTCACGCCCAGTTTCTCTCGAAGTTTAATTATTCAAATCGTAAATAAGTAGACAACTACATTTAAGAATGCCAATAAGAAGAGATGGTATAACTTGAACAAGGCCCAATCTGGAAAGAAATAAGCCCATAAAAGCTTTAATGGGCCCAAATCTGCTGGAACCGTATCAGGGTCTACTGCTTGTCTCTAACGGTGGCTTGGTTCCCTCAGAAAAGACCGTCACCTCCTACGAAGAAAAAAGACAGCGCCTACCTTTCAAGTAGCCAGTATTGGGCAAATCTCCCTTAAGGGGTTTCAGTTGATCAAGAAGACAAGAAGAACACAACGGACTTCAATGCATGTCAAACCATTTGAGCATGCGGACGTATCGACACTGAGATTTGCCAACACCTCTGCTCGTTCTAAAATCCCGCCTTGGGGCCGCGGGTGGCTCCAGCTTCACTGAAGGCAGGTGAGGAGAAAGCTTCACTTGGATTTTCGCCACTGTTAAGTTACACAACTTATTGTTTATTTGTCAGTAATGGCACACGTATTCAGTCAATTTCTGTATCTGAGAGATATCGACTGTTGACTCACGCAGTTTGCAAACTGCCTTTGTTTGATTCATGAGTGCACAGTTGCATTAGAAGTCGAAGAATCCACATCAGAACCATTTGTAACGGAGGCGAGCTTCTTCGCCTTCCTACTGCGTTTTAGCTTGCTTGACGTACTGTCAGCTTGTGAAACAATCTTTGAAACAGTAAACCCTGTGACTTCAAATATTTTGGCTCTACCGGGAATTAGTGAGCTCCGCAATACGACGTCCACTCCTTCATATGTCCAAGCACCCAAAACAGCTTTTCCCTTCAGTCCAACGGCAAACCATCCAAGACCAGCAGCAGCTATATCAACAGAACTTACGTCCCAGCTATTTCCACTAACACTGAATTCCCTTCTCACCCATTTTCCAAGCTGACTGATGCGGTTCTCAACCATAGGTGGCTGCATTGTCAGCAAATAGTCAGTTTAGGAACAATATACACAACTGCAAGCCACGGAATAGTGGTCTGATAAAGCAGCTGATATGGAAGGAGAGATATTTGACGTTTAACCGACAAATGCAACCAAAAGAATACCTGTAACTGGCGGCCAAAATGCTTCTCCATCATCGTGCATGCATTCTCTGCCTTTCCCATGTGCAGAGGAAGAAGTGGCGGTGCCCACACTGTGACGTAAATGGTGTCTACTGATAGTTCCTCTACATCCAGCCTCATCAGTCCGGCAATATGAATAGAATAACCTGCCTGTCATTACATCAATGCAACAGATTCAGCAACAGCCTCTCCAAAATCTTCAAACAGCATTTTGAGAGACATGTAGGGCAAAATTCATGAAGTGAGCTTCTTTTCTTTCTTCTTTTAGGATAAAAACTACATCTGACCTATATGAGAATATGGCAACAAAATAAAAGGACAGGAATTACAACCCACATTAATTGTTCAAGTATAAAGCCATAATCATTTAACGCCAGAACCAAAAATATCAGAAGAAATGTATTCCGCAGCCAAACTATAGGTCGTTTACCCTTATAATATAAATATCTACCATAATGAAGCAAAACGCCATGTGAAATTTCACATAGGTTCATCAGAATTTCATATCATGCCAACACATCGGTTTGACAAGGATGTGTCTTCAGATGTAGAGCACTTGAGAGCATAATCAATTTCCCATCCGCAACACTGTCAAACAGCCTTCCTGTCTACATCATTTTAGGCCTATCAGGTACATATGCCAAGAAAAAGGAAAACTAAATGTCGGAGGTGCTAAAGGCTTCCATACCAACATCGAATTCTTTCTGACTTCTGTCATGTGTACTTAACATCCAGTGGGCTAACCTTTTTCTGTTCATTTTCCTCACATTTGCATAGCAAATGGCACACCTTGAGCAAACCTCTTTTCCAATGTGCACTTGTGCAGTCAACATCCACCTCCAATCCAATTTGACGTTCCAGATAATTCCTCACTTCATGGTTGGATCAAGATGACATCAATCTGTAAAACAAGAACAGCACCCAAGAACTCCTGAATTCTTCCAATTATTGCTTCAACTCCTAAACTGACTGCTGCAACTGCACATGGCGCCATCATTTTGTCCATCTCAGCTTCCATCACCTGCACTGGGCCCTGGAAAACACAACCCAAGATCTCCTCCTCTCTTGTCCACCTCATCTTCTTGCACTCACCCATTGCCCCAGCTACCACCACTAGAGCCATAAGCTTCCTTGAAGGAGATAACAATCCTAGAAGTAGTCTCAATAATCAGCCACATTCTGCCTAAAATTTAAACTTGCTAAATTAAGATAAAGGAAAAGTAGAGATCTAAATCATGTTCGTTACATTAAAGGTGAAGATCAAAGAATTTTAGTTAAAGATCTTGAGGTTAAAAAGAGATGACGCAGCTATTTTCAAAAACTACTTCATGGAGATTGCTTCAAAGATTTCTCTTTAAAAGAGGACCAAGGGTCAACAAATTTTGATAATATTAATATTTCAGACGTATTAAGATGTCAGAAGTGGGTGATGCTTTTAAAAAAAATGAAAGTGGGCAAGGCCTTAGGACCAGATGGCATACCTATTGAAAAATGGAAAGGCTTAGGTTAGGAGACACTAGTATTAAGTGGCTCCCTAAACTTTTCGATACAATTTTGAAGGAACGAAAGATGTCAAAAGAATAAAGAAAAAATATTGTGGTTTCTTTCTATAAAAATAATTCAAAACTGCAATAATTATCGTGGAATTAAACTTATGAGTCATACTATCAAACTTTGGGAAAGAGCAATAGAAAATTGTATCCAATTGTATGACTACTGTATCAAAACACCATTTTGATTTATACTGAGCAGATCTAATGTAGAAGTTATTTTCTTATTACGAAGTTAATGAAGAAGTATAGAGCATGGTTTGCCGAATCAGAATCGGAAGGCAAATCGGGTTGCTCCTGATTCGCCCCGATTCCCCCAGAATCAGTCCGAATCGGACCGATTCACATGGGTGTATTATATATATAATATATCATATGATATATATATATTGCATATATATTATATATATCATATTTCAGACACATTTATATTGATTAAATACATATATGTAATATATATCATATTTATAATGTATAACATATATTACAAATATGATATCATATGATATATATATATATATATATAAAGGGAATCGGGGCGAATCAGGTAAATCAGGGATCGGGTTTCCCCTGATTCACATCGATTCGGGGGAATCAGGCCGATTCGCCCCGATTCGGCAAACCCTGGTATAGAGACATGAGAAAAGATTTATATATGTTTTTTCTTGATTTAGAGAAGACGTATGATCGAGTATCGAAAGAATTGATTTAGTAGACATTAAGAAAGATGAGAGTCTCTCAAAAATATGTTGACTTAGTTCAAGATATGTACGAAAATTCTACTACTATTCTGAGAAACATTACTAGAGAGGCTTGTGAATTTTCGGTCGCTATAGGTTTGCACTAAATCCATATCTCTTTGCTCTGTTTATACATGAAATAACAAAACAATTGCATAATGATATCTCTTGGAGTATATTATTTGCAAATAATAGTATTTAACTGACGAGAGTATTGATGGTTTAAATGTTAAGCAAAAAAGTTAGAGGTATGTCTCGAAGTCTAAAAGTTTTAAAATTAGTAGGAGTAAGTCAGAGTTTATGCGATGTAATTATAGTTATGAAAGAGTGTTACAGGAAGATATGATTCTAATTAAAAGACAAAATATTCTTAAGAGTAATAACATTTGGCACTTAGGGTCTATCATTCAAGAGAATTGGGAAATTTAAGATGATGTTGCACCCAAGATTAAGGCAAGTTAGTTAAGATGGAGAAATGCATCAAGAGTCTTTTGTGATCGTCGTATACCCGTGAAATTTAAAGGAAAGTTTTATAGAACAACTATAAGGCCTGCTTTGTTATATGATACTAAGTGTTAAGCAGTACAAAAGGAACACATAATAAAATGTGTGTAGTAGAGATGAGGATGCTGAGATGGATGTGTGGTAAGACTAAGGCTGCGTTTGGTAACGAGTTACAAAAGATTTTAAAAATAAAATTTTTTGACAAGACTCATTGCACATCCAAACGAGCCAGGGTTCGTCTTGACTATTGTGCTCTGCAAAATCACCTAACGAAGAGAGGGAGATAGAAGTTGCGAGCCTTGCAAAAGTGGGTGTAACCCCACTTTGAAAAAAAATTGGCCCCAGTGGAGAGGGACGCACTCAACACGGATGTTTGGGGAATTTTTTCCATTTTTTTTTAAATTTGCAGACCTTGTCGCCCGCGCTATGAAAGGCACGGGCGACGAGGTGAAATCGCCGCCCCATGTCAACGAGCATGGAAAGACACTTTTGGTGATTTTCACTTTTTGAAAATCACATTCAAATGTTGCCTAAGAAAGATAAGATTAGAAACAAATAGTTCCTGACGACTTGGGATAGCTCCAATTGGTAGTAAAATTAGAGAAAATAGACTCGAGTGGTTTGAACACGTGCACCGTCGCCCAAACTCGGCGCCAGTTAAAAGATATGACTAAATCTTGGTGGATGCTAGTAATAAAGCTCAGGATAGGCTGAAAATGAGATGGTGCGATATTATTAGGAAGGACATTAGTTTCTTGGGTTTAAATATGAATATAATATTTGATAGAAATCTTTGGTGAAACAAGATTCATATAGGCGATGCCAAATAATGGGATAAGGCTCAATGATGATGACGATGATGACGATGATGAATCTGAAATTTAAACATTCAATTATCAGATCATCAGTGCCCTCCTAAATTTTCAACATTGATATTGATCATCTCCCTTATTATGGATGCCAACCTCATCGCTGTGTCCAGAAGCCATATCTACAGTTGAAGATCAATGACATATATCCATCTGATATTTAGCTTGTGGAGAAACATGGAATAACTAATGGGGGAACCTCCAATGAGGCCAGGATAATATGTTGGCGTGCATATGAGAAGGACATCTTCCATTGAAGGATGTCTGCATTTCTTGATGGATGTTAGGTAGGACAACCTCCATCTTGAAGTGACGTATATCTCCATCTCTTCATGTGCATTAGACCTTGTTGTTATGGCTTTACTTTCACTATATGATGCAAATATGATACCAGATCCGCCCCCCCCCCCCCCCCCCGCGCCAAAACCTTACATTCCAGCACAGGTATCCCAACCCCATCCAACTAAATGAATTATTCCTATATGCCACCTGTGTCCGATGTGGAACCTTCTGATGCCTCTTCAATTCATCACTGTCCCGCGCTTCCCAGCCTCAAAATTTGAAATTTTGGCCCCCAGTAATGCATAACTGACAGGTGACTGCATTTATAAACATGTGTTATTCCAAAAGTCCCTTTTACTGCTTTTCAATATAGGCAGTGTTGTGGAGTATTCCGTGAGATCTTCTTGTGGTGAAGGCAAGAAGGGGGGAGGGCTACTGCCGCTGTTGAGGACGGAGAGTCCCTAGTCTGAACTGGGGGAAAGCGCCGACCTGCAAGTCCACCAAGGTCAGCCTCGGTGGGTGGACACTCCGATGCCCAAGTTAGTGCTAGTGACCCAAAAGAAGGGGGCTGAGAGTTCAGAGGCGTATCCGTTACTGTGTGAAGATCAGACCGCGGGGTAGAGAATCGCAAAGAATCTCGGGGGTACGTCAGGTACGGGAGCCGTTAGGAAGTACCAGCGCAGCTTAGCCCCGGCACAGCTGATGCTTCGGCCGTACGCCTTGTCCCCCCTAGCGCGGGACAGGTGTCGCTCTCGGACAGACCTGGCGCCTGTATAGGGCGACGCAAGCGACGTCAACCAGTTCGTACACTGCCCTCAGGAATGAGCTTTGTCTCATGCATTTCTTGGAGGGAGCGGGGCGCAGGTCAATAGGGTGACCACTACGTCAGCCTTAACTGAACTACGGGCCACTTGGTTTCCTCGAGGGGGCACCAAGGAGTCAACCGCAAGTGACTATGGACGACCTGCCGATACAGTCACCTAGTTGGCCACCGTTGCGCGTAACTTGAGAGCTCAATCCAGCCGAGCTCCAGCCAACTCGCAGATACGTCGGGGTAGTCTGAGTCGAGCTTCAGGGCTGAACGCCTGCCGCTCCGGACTGGAAAGACCTCTCGGCTTTGGCTGACGTGGAAGATGACGAGACGACGTGGGTACACCCGTATCACTGGCCCCCCCAGTTTTGCCTCGGGACGCTCGTCAAACCGGGGCGAACCTACCGTTGGGAGTTCCTTGAGTCGTGACACGTGTCCTGCGTTCGTGGTCAAGTCGGAGCGTCACACCGCCTAAGGGCCGTAGTGGCGCATCGCTACAACATCTGCGTCTACCTCGACTGTCATGCACTGCAACGGACGTCGCATCTCCGCTTCGGAACCCAAAACCCATAATGACGCGATTTGATGGGTACGCAGGGTCAGGATCCGAAGCGGTGTTAGTAAACCAATCACGAGTCGTCACGCGGGGCCATCTAGATGCTCGAATCGCCTCCTAGGATCACGACTATCAGATCGCCAAGGCCCTCCAGCCCCATAAATAGCAACCTTCAAGGCCAGAAGTGGCACCCTACACGCGAAGTTTGGGAACTTCCCCGACTGGCCGTCGAGCGCTCTCTGCGAGGTCCTTTGTGCACCTCGGCCTCCTTCGTTCTTGGCCTCTTCTGACTTATTTCCGAGGTAAGTCATGTCATCCTCCAACCCTTCCGACTCTACTGATTCCTCGTCGGGTCCTCGTTTCCATGAGGGATCCCTCTCCCCTCTGAGAAGTTCTCCTTCTGAGGAATTCTCGACTTCTACGTCGCAAAGGTCGACGCGTCGCCTTTCACTTTCTGAGGCGGGACCATCTGATGCGCCGAATCCTGAACAAGCTAATGTTGCATCCGTTGCCGAGGCACAATTCAGATCATGTGTGCTAGAGGTCATTTATTCTTCCAACCCGAGAGTGTCTGCCGGGGAGTACACTCCTCGAAATCCTTCCGTGCATATGTCCGGCTCGAGGCGTCAGGCCGACAGTGTTGTCGATGCCCCGTTCTATGTGACAATGAAAGACTTGGAGACCATTGTCGAATTCCCCAATCTCCAATTTCCTGACCAATCCTCCCTCATCGTCGTCCGTGGCGGCCAAGTTCATAACGTCGTCGAGGGGGCCTTCTGTCTCTACGTTGAATCTGTCCGAGTCGGCTTTCGATTCCCCCTCTAACCTTTCATCACCCACCTTCCTCTCAAGGTCGGGGCCGCTCCAGCCCAACTGGCCCCGAATTCTTGGAGGCTCATTCTTGGCTTCCTTGTCGTCTGCGTCGAGGCTAAAGTTGTGCCCAATCTCCGTTTGTTTCTTTACTGTTTCTCGATAAAAAAAATTGGAGATTGGCTCTACTTTGCGGCTTGTCCGCAACGACAAGTCCTCAGCTAGATCCCCTCTTTCGTCCACCATTGGAAGCGGGGTTTCTTTTTTGTACAATCTAACGAGGGGTGGCCATTTCCTACTTCCTGGCCAGATATCCACATCAAGGCCTTTAGGTCCCCCAATCACTTCGGCAAGTCCGAACTTGCCGAGTTCGAGGCCATCCGGTCGGTGAAGACTCCCGACCTCTACCACCCTTCTGGTTGGTTGTTCAAGCTAGTAGCTAACCATGGCCAAGGTCTAATTGCTTCCTCGCGTCTCGATTTTCTTAATCCCAATTTCCGCGAACTGATTGTCCATTTTCTTATAGAGATGGCCGAGCAAGCACAACTATCGTTGAGGGAGGCTGCGCACCTTCGCGCCAAAAAAAAGAGTGCAGTCTGGCCCGCCAAGAAACAAAAAACAGCCATGGCCGAGGCCGGGGATGAGGCTGACATCCTGGTCGTCGGCTCTTCTCCGCACGCCACGCCGTCGGTGCCCCCGAACATGGCCCCAGAGGCCACGGTGCCGGCGTCGTCAGTTAGGCCAAACCTTGAGGCAATAGGCGTCGTCTCCCTCGACTGGTCTTGAGGTCACTTCATGGGGCTTGTGTGCAGTCCCCACGGAGGTGAAGGCTAAGATGTCGGCCCTCCATACCTTCGACCTTATCGAGGACATCTACTGATCACAACAGAAGCATCTCGCCATGTTCGGCGCTCTTGTCAAGAAGGTCGCCAAGAGGTGCCAAAGCGCCAAGGCGATGCTCACGGCCGAGGAGAAGAAGGCCTCGGAGGCCTCAAAGGAGGCCGCAGCTGCCAAGGAGGAAGCCGCCGAAGCCTTGGGCACGAGGTTGACACGGAGAAGCGGGCGGCCACTGCGGAAAAAAAGGTCGAGGAGCTCTCGAACGCCCTTGACCAGGCAAAAGCGCAGCTGGAGGGCGAGAAAGAGGCCTTCGAGACTCAGGTTGCCCAGGAACAGGCGCAAGCTATCACTGAGTACCGAGTGTCGGAGGAACTCCGCAAGGAGGTCGACGACCAGTACTTGGGCGGGGACGAAGACTACAGGGAGAGGGTCCAGAAACAGTTCCCTCACCTCGTCTTTCCCGAAGTGGACGAGGATGACGCTCCTCAAGCAACCGAGGGGGATGCGGCGGCCGATTTGCCTGACCCAACTGTCGGTGAACCGAGCCTCAGGCTAGAGTTGGAGCCCTTGGCCACGAGGGTCCCCCCTCCAGTCTTTTTATGTATTTACTTGCGCAATTCCTTGTCCTCAACCTATAGCCGAGGACTTTTATATGTCACGGCCACAAAGCCGAGCTATGCAAAGAACCTTTTGCCTCGAAATGTCCCCTGTTCTCGACGCTCCTCGATCAGGTCCAGCTCGGTCCGGAGTGATTCCTCGCTACTTTCTTGGTTAAGTCCTCTACTTGCCTAACGGCACGAGCAGCTCTACCAAGGCCACCGCTTCCACTCCGAGGGTGAGCGCGAATGGGGACTCCCCAGTCATTTCTCATGGCGTGGTTCAATACGTCCACAGTACGTGATTCAACTCATCAGCCCACCGACCCTTCAGGTCATCGAGTCATTTTTTCAGGTTGTTAAGAAGAGTTCGATTCATTACCTTAGCCTGGCCGTTCGCTAGGGGGTGAGCGAACGAGGTAAACTGGTGTCGGATGCCGAGCTCGATGCAGTTGCGACGGAACCTAACGTTGTCAAACTGCTTCCTGTTGTCGGTCACAACCGCATAGGGTAGCCCGAAACGGCACACTATATTCTTCCACACGAACCCCCACGCGTTGACATCCGTGATCTTTGCTAGCGGCTCCGCCCCAACACATTTGGTGAAGAAATCAACGACCACGATGAGGAACTTCAGTTGCCCCGACCCCGGAGGGAACAGGCCGAGAGTGTACATTCCCCAGTAGGCGAAGGGCCAACAGGGTAGTGAGGCTTGTCGGGGGATGCCGAGCCACCTGTCCAAAGACTTGGCACTGGTGGCATCGCTTGACGTATGCCTCGGGGTCTCTCAGCATCGTCGATCACCAATACCCTTAGCGTGTGACTCGTCGGACTAGTAATCAAGCCCCAACGTGGCTTCCGCAGCTTCCTTCATGAATCCCGTATAATCTCTTCGGCCTCTGAGTGACCGACGCAGCGAAGATGGGGATATGCAAAGCCCTTCCCATAGAGCACGTCGCCCATCAGGAAGAACCTCGGCGCTCGCCTCCTGGTCTCCAGTGCTTCGTCTGGGTCCACAGGAAGGTGGCCGCTTCGGAGGTAACCGATGATCGGAACCATTCAACTTGATGGGAGATTCGCACATAGCACCTCGGCCCTAGCCCCCACCGAGGGCCCACATCGCTCCTCGACTGGTATCAAGGTCCCCATGTGCGTTTCAGACGCCGCCGAGTATTTTGCAAGGACGTCGGCCTGTATGTTGTCGGCCTTGGGAATTTTCTTCAGCTCAGCTGACTCAAAGCCCTCCATCAGCTTGAGCGCCTCCCTCATGTACTGCTCCCAACTTTTCTTCTCAGACCTCAAAGTCTTTGGCGACCTGACTGACGACCAATTACGAGTCGTTGAAGACTTCGACCCGAGTAGCTCCAAGATACTTCGCCATGTGGAGTCCCGACAGGATGGCCTCATACTCTGCGATGTTGTTCGAGGCTGGAAAGCTAAGGCGTAAAGCATACCTCACGATGAGCCCTTCAGGACTCTGAAGGATGACGTCCGCGCCGCTACCTCGGGAGCTTGACGCTCCGTCGACGAACACCTTCCATGCCCTGATATCACTCGGACATTACGGCCTGGTCGTGCCTTCCAATATGAAGTCGGCAAGGGTCTGGGCCTTAACCGCCACCCAGGGCCTGTAAGGGATGTTGAATTCACTGAGTTCCACCGCCCACCTTGCTAACCTTCCCGAGACCTCCGGCCGGCTCAGCACCTACCTTATTGGGACGTTGGTGAGGACGACGATCCGGTGCGCATGGAAGTAAGGTCGGAGCTGACGTACAGCCATAACCAATGCGTAGCTGGCCTTCTCTAGGTCGGAATAGCGGAGCTCGGCCCTACGTAGCGCTCAGTTGGTGTAATATACAGGCAAGTATTGTCACTCGTCTTCTCGGCGAGCAACGAGCTGACGGAGTGATCCGTAGCCGACAGGTACAATGAGAATTCTCCTCGGGCTACGGCTTGCTAAGTGTGGGAACGTTCGCCAAGTGCTTTTTTACACCCTCAAATGCTTCTTGACACTTGTTGCTCCACTCGAACCTCCCCTTAATACGTCAAGAACGGCCTACACCTCTTAGCCGATGTTGACATGAACCTGCTCAACACCGTAACCCTGCCATTGAGTCGTTGCACCTCCTTGATGGTCCTTGTGGCATCATGTCGAGGATCGCCTACACTGATCGAGGTTGATGTTGTAAGGCCCTTGATTTTCATTTTGCTTGCTTAAAAATATATATGCATATAAGTGTATACTATTGATGTATAGATTATTGTGCATAGTATTATTTATACGAATTGTATGAATTAGTATTATTGTAATGTACATATTGTATACAAGTACACATATATATATATAATATTATATTTATGTTGTGGTGTTTATAGATTCTACATATTTTTTTAGTGTATTTTGTCGGCCAATCGGCGTCAACATCGGCTGACGTTGAGTACGATTAGGCGGCAATATCGATGGACGCCCACTCTGGATAGGCGACCAAAGATGTGGACGTCAATCTCCCAGACCAGTTACGTTTCCAGATCCGGAAACGCCTCCGGAAATTTCGCCATTTGTTTTAGAAACCGTCCCCAACGGCTAAAGACTTACCCCTACGCATGTCTGGCCCTCAACCCTTTATATTGCCCAGTTTTCGGCCAGATCTATCCTTTTGACTCTTGGATCAAAAACCTAGCTCTTCTATGCGAAAACCCCAACTTGAATCTGAGAGATCCGACTTCGAGAGCTTCATCCGGTGATCTGCATCGACTGGTGACAACTCTGAACATTCGGGAACGATTTCCCACGCTGGTGTGCAGTGAAGATCAACAGAGAACCCGAATAAGGAGGGATTTGAAGGCTCTTTGGCACAGGCCGAGGAGGGCTTCTCCGGCTTGAATCGTCACTTGTGGATTTTACAAGAGGCAAGTACCCCACTCACATCAACCCTACATGTGTCTAGTATATCCCAGAAATTTTACGGATTTTTCTCGTGTCCTGGAACCCCATTCAAGTGATTTGTTAGTGTTCAGTCTGTGTTTATGCAGACAGGATATTAACGGCAGGATCCCTTGCCGCTAATATCATGCGTTGGCGGCATCATATATTGCCGTTAACCTATAGACGGCTACCCCATGCCGTCAAGTTCTTCAGACTGCAACAGTGTGCAGGTCTGCCCTTCTATAAGCTAATTTTCGAGATTTTTCCGCATGAGGATATACGGTAAATTTTATATAATATGTAAATATACATGTTTGGGTGTACTGTGAGGTATTGTGAAATTTTATAATTTGCCCTAATTATTAGAATTCCTTAAATGTGCTACCGATAGAATTTTAATCTTGAAAATTCTTGTTTGTGAAATATGTATAGAATTTAACTATCATGAAATTTCTGTACCTGGTTATGAGGTCTAATGCATAATGTCAAAATTTGAGAAATTTATAATATCTATGTAGTGTATTAAATTTTCTGAACCGAAAAATAGTGAATATGTCTACTCAGTGTAAAAATGGTAATAATTCATGTGAAACTAGTTAAATTCCTATAAATTGATATATAATTAGTACTGTCAGTATTCATGTATGTAATAAGTTGTGGGTCCGAACAATGAAAATTTATGTCAGTTTGACTATTTTTACATTTGATAACATCACTGTTAGCATTTTCAGAAATTATGCGTGATTCAGAAAAATGTAAATCTTGGTATGCATGATGGTTAAACTGTAATGAATTTCTGGTTAAATTTCTGTACTGAACTGATGACAATAGCTATATATAATTGTTTTATGTTAGATATTAACAAATAATGCATGTTAATATGATTAGTGTTTAATTCTGTAAATTTCAGCATGATTAGACGTTTTTAAAAACTTATTAATACTGAAGACAGTAGTACCATGCTAGGTAATACTGAAGAATGTAAATGTGCGAGCATGAGATAAATGTGTAAAAATTGTGCATTTAGATGTATGTGGAATTTGAGAAAATGTATAAATGTGCCAATGGGTGACACTGCTACCTTAGAGGGCTGTGGAACTGTACTGTGGTAAAGTCCCCACGGGAAAGAAGTGTGTGATGTCCCATGGGCATTGGGATTAAATCCTGGAGGCGAACAAGTATCGCTGGTTAGGGTGGAGAGTGCTTCTCCCGGTTCTGCGCAGTAACTAAGATTTATCACTGGAATGCCTAGGTGATAGATATGTGATGTGATTAGTGTGTGTCCTTCTAAAGTGGTTTGGGCTATGTGTCACGGCATTAAGAAAAAGTGAAAATGTGTTTAAGTGAAAAGAAATGTGTAAATTGTGAACCTGTGTAAGTGAATATGTGTTCATGAAATTCTTATGAAAACATGCAAAAAGGATAAATTTTTGTGAATGTGACATAATAGTAGTAAAACAGCGAGCTTTTCACTAATGTAAATGTGTTATCTATGTGAGAATTTATTTTAGAATTCATGTTAAATTAGTCGTTATGATATGTGTAAATTATGTGTAAAATTATCAACATTTAGCATATGAATAGTTGAATGAAATCAGTTTAGCATATTGAAAGTGTGTAGAAAGCATGTGATAGGATTAGGTTATTTTGTATAAAACGGAATTCCATGTGTAATATGCGTAGAAATTATGCATAGGTCTCTATTTGAATAAATTGTCCATTCCATGCATTATGTGTTAATGGTGTAGCATAAGGAGATGGAGATTACTTGATGCATGTATTTAGTGTGCTTGGTGTTACTTGTTGAGTTCTTTTGAACTCATTCTTGCTTCGGCGTACAAGTGCAGACGTTTCTACTTCTTCCGAGGAGATCGTTAGGAGCGACTCGGAGCGAGAGGAGTAGGAGACTTGTTGTGGATTTAGCATTGTACTTTTCCTTACTTCATAGTATGTATTAAAGACTCTGCGTAGTCTCATGTGGACAATGTATTTATTTATTTCAGTTGTGAAAAATTAGTTCTTCTTTCTTCTATACGGACTGTGAATAGAATGTGGATGATGGAATAAGATTTCTTTTCAGTTCATTCAATTCCGCTGTCATGTTATATATATTTGTGTATGTTTCAGCCTATTGTACTAGTGTTGGATAAATGTCCCACTGTGGCGACGTTTTCTATATCGACGTGGGTTGGTAAAACCGAACCGATATAAAGAGGGTCGTTACAGAGATTGGTATCAGAGAGTCAGGCTGAAATTGTACATAAATATGCACATACCATCATCTTCATTGTATGCTAAGTCTGTGTAATTGTCTACATAGATAAGTAATTAGTTAGAAATTAGATAGTCTAGTTCTAAATTGTGATAAATCCGTTTTGCAGGATATGGCTTCACGTGGTAGGCGTGGTGTTCCTGCTCGTGATGGCGAGCAGAGGAGAGATGAGCCTAGGCGAGAGGATCAGGGTGAGCAGCAGGCCCCTGCACCCCAGGGTCCTGTACTTCCCCCACCGCCACCAGTAGACTATGAAGTGTTCATGCAGGGTTTAGTGCAGGCCATGCAAACGCAGGCCCACACTCAGGCTGCACTCCAAGCTCAGTTGGAGGCTCAGGTTAGAATAACAAGATAAAGTAGTCTGTATTATTAAATGCATGATTGTTATGTATGTGTTAATTATGTTGCTTGTTGTAGCAGGCTCAGGTACCAGCTCCCCAAGCTGACCATGGTGGACCCTCCATCATGGAAAGGTTCAAGAGGATGTCGCCACCCTCTTTTAAGGGGGAGAGCGATCCGTTATTAGCTGAGAGCTGGATGAGGGAGATTGAGAAGATCTTCCGGGTATTAGGTGCGTTGAGGACGACAAGGTCACTTTAGCCACCTATATGCTACAGGTATGTGTAATTTAATCTAGTGGTTATTACTTTAAGTATAGATTATGTGGTTAGTTCTCATGGATGGTTTTGACAGGAGCGAGCCGACGTGTGGTGGTCCTCGTTGTTACGTACTCGGTTCGAGGATGGTGGATGGTGCTGTGGAGGTGGTTGGGATGAGTTCGTGAGGCTTTTCCGAGCCAAGTTTGTTCCGGAGCACATCCAGGACAAGATGGAGCAGGAGTTCCTCTCATTAACTCAAGGCTCCATGACGGTGCTGGAGTACAAGCCAGGTTTGCCTAGCTATCAAAGTACGCCCCTCATATTGTAGCTGATGAGCGCAGGAAGGCGAAGAAATTCGTGATGGGTCTGAAACCATCGCTGAGGACGAGGTTGGTGGCTTTCGACCATCGTACTCTCGAGCAGGCGCTCAGCGCGGCGTGTCGGCAGGAGGGAGAGATGGAGCAGTATCTGGAGGAGAAGAAAGCTTCTCAAAAGAGGTCAGCAGCTCCTTTCCAGAGGCAGGAGAGGAAAAAGGCGACTTTCCAGTCACCGCAGCGTCCTGTGGCATCAGGCAGTGGTCAGGTATCTTCTCAACGTTCCCCTAGTAGTAAGAAGGAGTGTCCTCATTGCGGGAGGGCACATGGCGGTACGGAGTGTTGGCTGGTAGCAGGGAAGTGCTTGAAGTGCAGGGAGCAGTGACCATAAGATCAAGGATTGTCCGAGGCTTCAGCAGGGAGCCCAGCGTGGACCAGCCCCAGTAGCAGCAGCAGCAGCGCCAGCGACAGGACGACCAGGGAGACCTCGAGCCCCAACTCGAGTGTTTGCTTTAGCTCGTGAGGACGCCGAGCAGGCGGATCATGTCACCGAAGATACGGTTTTGTTCTTAGGTGTGCATGCTCGAGTTTTGTTCGATACGGGTGCTACTCACTCGTTCATTTCCGAGCGTTTTGCTAGACAGTTAGCTTTAGAGTCAGGATTAGAGTCTGAGGATTTAGAAGTCTCTTTGTCTGTGCATACACCTGCGGGTACGGTATCGACTAGGAAATGTATTCCGTCTTTACCGTGTGCATTGAGGATAGAGTCCTAGAAGGGTGTTTCTTCTTGCTTAAGATGAAGGACTATGATGCTATTCTTGGTCTGGATTGGCTAGAGGAGCACTATGCATTGGTAGATTGTCGTGGGAAGAAGATTGTTTTCCGCATTCCTGGTGAGGATGAATTTTCTCATCCTTTGCCGAGGAACTTAGCAGGAAAGTTTGTCTCATCTGCCATGAGGGCAATGAGAATGGTGAACAAGGGTTGTGACGCTTTTCTTGCCAGCGTGGTTTTAATACCCAAGGCTGATGAGTCACTTACTCTTGCAGAGATAGATGTAGTGCGGGATTTTCCAGATGTCTTTCCTGATGATTTATCTGGATTGCCACCGGCTAGAGAGATAGAGTTCACTCTAGAGTTGCTTCCAGGCATCTCTCCTATTTCGAAGGCACCTTATCGGATGGCACCTGCGGAATTAGCTGAGTTAAGGAGGCAGTTGCAGGATTTGTTAGATAAGGGATTTATTCGCCCTAGCGTTTCCCCTTGGGGCGCACCTGTCTTATTCGTGAAGAAGAAGGATGGGTCACTTCGGTTATGCATTGATTATAGAAAGCTAAACCAAGTGACGGTGAAGAACAGGTATCCCTTACCTCGGATTGATGATTTGTTTGACCAGCTACAGAATGCATCGGTCTTTTCTAAGATTGATTTGCGTTCTGGCTATCATCAGTTGAGGATTAGGAGTGAGGATGTGTCCAAGACGGCATTTAGAACCGTTATGGACATTATGAGTTTTTGGTCCTTCCGTTTGGTCTAACCAACGCCCCTGCAGCATTCATGGATCTCATGAACAGGGTGTTTAGACCATATCTAGATAGTTTTGTTGTAGTCTTCATTGATGACGTGCTGGTCTACTCTCGGATGAGGCCACACATCGTCAGCATTTGAAGATAGTGTTAGAGGTTCTCCGTGAGCACAAGCTGTATGCAAAATTCAGCAAGTGCGATTTTTGGATGCACGAGGGTCATTTCCTTGGGCATGTTATCTCCGTGTGCTGGGTGTAGCAGTGGATCCAGCGAAAGTTCAAGCTGTTATGGATTGGGAGAGTCCCAAGACTCCTTCGGAGATTCGGAGTTTCCTTGGTTTGGCGGGTTATTATCGGCGATTTATTAAAGGATTTTCTCCATCGCCGCTCCATTGACTCAGCTGACCAGGAAGGGAGTGAAGTTTGTTGGTCCGAGAGTGTGAGAGTAGTTTTCAATTATTGAAGACTAAACTCACATCGGCTCCTGTGTTAGTTCTACCGAGCGGTGTAGAGGATTTTGCTATCTACACGGATGCATCTCGGATTGGCCTTGGCTGTGTGTTGATGCAGCAAGGAAGGGTAGTAGCATATGCTTCGAGGCAATTGAAGGAGCATGAGCGAAACTATCCGACTCATGATCTTGAACTTGCGGCAGTGGTTCATGCACTGAAAATCTGGAGGCACTATCTTTATGGTGTCAGATTTGAGGTGTTCACTGATCACAAGAGCCTAAAGTCTTTTCTCCAAAAGGAATTAAACCTTAGGCAGAGAAGATGGATTGAGTTCCTGAAGGACTATGACTTCGACCTCCAGTATCATCCTGGAAAGGCGAATGTCGTAGCAGATGCCCTTAGTAGAAAGAGGTCGTCTCTCCAGCAGGACTGGAAGATGTTGGAGGATGCAGCGTGTGCGATGACCGAGTTGGAGCCATCATTGTGCCGAGCTTTTGTGGCTCAGCTGTCCATTAGGTCATCGGTGTTGGATGAGTGATCGAGCATCAGAAAGCCGACCCTAGACTCCAAGAGTTAGTGGGCAAAGCGGGTATGCTCGTGATGAGGATGGCGTGATTAGATTCCATCATCGTGTCTGTGTTCCAGACATTGTAGATATTCGTGAGCATGTTTTAGCAGAAGCTCATAGATCTAGGTTCTATTCATCCGGGTAACACTAAGATGTACCAAGATTTAAAGAGATTTTTTTGGTGGTCTGGCATGAAGAAGGATGTAGCTGAGTTTGTGTCTAGATGTCTAGTATGCCAGCAAGTAAAGGCCGAGCGGCAGCGACCATCTGGTCTTATGCAGAAGATGGAAATCCCAGTTTGGAAGTGGGAAGCTGTCACTATGGATTTTGTTACGGGTTTGCCTCGATCTAGACGAGGTAATGACTCGATTTGGGTAGTGGTAGATCGATTCTCGAAGACTGCGCATTTCTTACCTATGAAGAAGAAGCAGTCAGTAGAGAGTTTAGCTAGACTGTATGTTAGTAGTATTATTAGATTGCATGGGGTACCGAAGTTTATCATTTCGGATCGAGATCCGAGATTTACTTCGAGGCTGTGGAAGGGTCTTCAGGATGCGTTAGGTTCGGAGCTGAAGCTCAGTTCGGCATTTCATCCCCAGACAGATGGACAGTCCGAGAGGACTATCCAGACGCTTGAGGATATGTTGAGGGCTGTGCTGGATTGGAAGGATGATTGGGAGCGCATTTACCTCTAGTGGAGTTCGCATATAACAACAGCTTTCATGCGAGCATTGGCATGGCTCCATTTGAGGCTTTGTATGGTAGGCCTTGCAGATCTCTTTGTGTTGGGAGGAGACCGTGATAGGCAGTTGATCGGTCCGGAGTTAGTTCAGGAGACTTCGGATAAAGTCCAGCTTATTAGGAAGAGCTTGTTGCGGCACAGGATAGACAGAAGAGTTATGCCGACAACAGGAGGAAGGATTTGGAATTCGAGGTAGGTGAGCATGTCTTTTTGAAGATTTCGCCTACGCGTGGTGTAGTTAGATTTGGCAGGCATAGTAAGTTGAGCCCTAGATTCATTGGCCCGTATGAGATTCTCCGACGATTGGGCAACGTGGCATATGAGCTAGCTTACCTCCAGCATTGGCTAGCGTTCATCCTGTTTTTCACGTATCTATGCTCAGGAAGTATGTCAGAGATCCGTCTCATGTTATTAGCCATGAGCCAGTGGAGATCCAGCCAGATCTTTCTTATGTGGAGCAACCAGTAGCTATTCTTGATCGGAAGGTTCAACATCTCCGGAAAAGAGCATTGCGTCAGTAAAGGTCTTATGGCGTAACTTCTCGCGAGAGGAGGCTACTTGGGAGCTTGAGGATGCCATGAAAAAGAAGTATCCTCAGTTGTTTGAGTAGTGTCAGTCTAACTTCGAGGACGAAGTTTCTTTAAGGGGGAGAGGGTGTAAGGCCCTTGATTTTCATTTTGCTTGCTTAAAAATATATATGCATATAAGTGTATACTATTGATGTATAGATTATTGTGCATAGTATTATTTATACGAATTGTATGAATTAGTATTATTGTAATGTACATATTGTATACAAGTACATATATATATATATAAATATTTATTTATGTGTGTGGTGTTTATAGATTCTACATTTTTTTTTAGTGATTTTGTCGGCCAGTCGGCGTCAACATCGGCTGACGTTGACTATGATTAGGCGGCAATATCGATGGACGCCCACTTGGATAGGCGACCATAGATGTGGACGTCAATCTCCCAGACCAGTTACGTTTCCAGATCCGGAAACGCCTCCGGAAATTTCGCCATTGTTTTAGAAACCGTCCCCAACGGCTCTAAGACTTACCCCTACGCATGTCTGGCCCTCAACCCTTTATATTGCCCAGTTTTCGGCCAGATCCATCCTTTTGACTCTTGGGTCAAAAACCTAGCTCTTCTATGCGAAAACCCCAACTTGAATCTGAGAGATCCGACTTCGGGAGGCTTCATCCGGTGATCTGCATCGACTGGTGACAACTCTTGAACATCCGGGAACGACTTCCCCACGCTGGTGTGCAGTGAAGATCAACAGAGAACCCGAATAAGGAGGGATTTGAAGGCTCTTTGGCACAGGCCGAGGAGGGCTTCTCCGGCTTGAATCGTCACTTGTGGATTTTACAAGAGGCAAGTACCCCACTCACATCAACCCTACATGTGTCTAGTATGTCCCAGAAATTTTACGGATTTTCTCGTGTCCTGGAACCCCATTCAAGTGATTTGTTAGCGTTCAATCTGTGTTTATGCAGACAGGATATTAACGGCAGGATCCCTTGCCGCTAATATCATGCGTTGGCGGCATCATATATTGTCGTTAACCTATAGACGGCTACCCCATGCCGTCAAGTTCTTCAGACTGCAACAGTGTGCAGGTCTGCCCTTCTATAAGCTAATTTTCGAGATTTTCCGCATGAGGATATACGGTAAATTTATATAATGTAAATATACATGTTTGGGTGTACTGTGAGGTATTGTGAAATTTTATAATTTGCCTAATTATTATAATTCCTTGAATGTGCTACCGATAGAATTTTAATCTTGAAAATTCTTGTTTGTGAATTATGTATAAAATTTAACTATCATGAAATTTCTGTACCACTGGTTATGAGGTCTAATGCATAATGTAAAATTTGAGTAAATTTATAATATCTGTGTAGTGTATTAAATTTTCTGAACCGAAAAATAGTGAATAATCTACTCAGTGTAAAAATGGTAATAATTCATGCGAAACTAGTTAAATTCCTATAAATTGATATATAATTAGTACTGTCAGTATTCATGTATGTAATAAGTTGTGGGTCCGAACAATGAAAATTTATGTCAGTTTGACTATTTTTACATTTGATAACATCACTGTTAGAATTTTCAGAAATTATGCGTGATTCAAAAAAATGTAAATCTTGGTATGCATGATGGTTAAACTGTGATGAATTTCTGGTTAAATTTCTGTACTGAACTGATGACAATAGCTATATATAATTTTTTATGTTAGATATTAACAAATAATGCATGTTAATATGATTAGTGTTTAATTCTGAAAATTCAGCATGATTAGATTGTTTTAAAACTTGATTAATACTGAAGACAGTAGTACCATGCTAGGTAATACTGAAGAATGTAAATGTGCGAGCATGAGATAAATGTGTAAAAATTGTGCATTTAGAGTATGTGGATTTGAGAAAATGTATAAATGTGCCAATGGGTGACACTGCTACCTTAGAGGGCTGGGAACTGTACTGTGGTAAAGTCCCCACGGGAAAGTTCAAAGTGTGTGATGTCCCATGGGCATTGGGATTAAATCCTGGAGGCGAACAAGTATCGCTGGTTAGGGTGGAGAGTGCTTCTCCCGGTTCTGCGCAGTAACTAAGATTTATCACTGGAATGCCTAGGTGATAGATATGTGATGTGATTAGTGTGTGTCCTTCTAAAGTGGTTTGGGCTATGTGTCACGGCATTAAGAAAAAGTGAAAATGTGTTTAAGTGAAAAGAAATGTGTAAATTGTGAACCTGTGTAAGTGAATATGTGTTCATGAAATTCTTATGAAAACATGCAAAAAGGATAAATTTCTTGTGAATGTGACATAATAGTAGTAAAACAGCGAGCTTTCCACTAATGTAAATGTGTTATCTATGTGAGAATTTATTTTAGAATTCATGTTAAATTAGTCGTTTATTATGTGTAAAATTATCAACATTTAGCATATGAATAGTTGAATGAAATCAGTTTAGCATATGTGAAAGTGTGTAGAAAGCATGTGATAGGATTAGGTTATTTTGTATAAAACGGAATTCCATGTGTAATATGCGTAGAAATTATGCATAGGTCTCTATTTGAATAAACTGTCCATTCCATGCATTATGTGTTAATGGTGTAGCATAAGGAGATGGAGATACTTGATGCATGTATGTTTAGTGTGCTTGGTGTTACTTGTTGAGTTCTTTTGAACTCATTCTTGCTTCGGCGTACAGGTACAGACGTTTCTACTTCTTCCGAAGAGATCGTTAGGAGCGACTCGAAGCGAGAGTAGGAGAACTTGTTGTGGATTTAGCATTGTATTTTTCCTTACTTCATAATATGTATTAAAGACTCTGCGTAGTCTCATGTGGACAATGTATTTATTTATTTCAGTTGTGAAAAGTTAGTTCTTCTTTCTTCTGTACGGACTGTGAATAGAATGTGGATGATGGAATAAGATTCTTTTCAGTTCTTTCAATTCGCTGTCATGTTATATATGTTGTGTATATTTCAGCCTATTGTACTAGTGTTGGGTAAATGTCCCACTATGGCGACGTTTTCTATATCGACGTGGGTTGGTAAAACCGAACCGATATAAAGAGGGTGGTTACAGATGTCGATCCCTCAACTTGAGACGAGGTACCCGAAGAACTTGCCTGCACGAACTCCGAAGACGCACTTCTCGGGATTCAATTTCTCACCCTGTACCGTCGCAACACCTCGAAGGTCTTAACAAGGTCGCACGAATGGTCCTCAGCTCGCCTGCTCTTCACTAGCATATCGTCGACGTAAATTTCCATCATCATGCCAATCAACGGTTCGAACATCTTGTTGACGAGGCACTGATAGGTTGTCCCTGCATTCTTTAATCCGAAAGGCATTCTAGTGAAACAATACAGACCTTTCTCGGTGACGAACTCGATTTTTTCCTCATCCTCAAGAGCCATTTAGATTTGGTGGTACCCTAAGTAGGTGTCGAGGAAGCTCAGCAGCTCATGCTCGGCCGTTGAGTCGACGAGCTGGTCGATCCGGGGTAGCGGGAAATTGTCCTTCGGGTATGCCTTGTTGAGGTCGGTGAAGTCGATGCACATGCGCCACTTCCCGTTCGCCTCTTCACCAGGACGACATTCGCCACCCAGGTTGGGTAGAGCACCTCCCGGTCGGTTCCAGCCTGTAAGTACTTCACGAGGCCCTCGTCAATAGCTCCTTGTCGGTCGGCTGACAGGGGCCGTTTTTTCTGCTTCACTAGTCGGATCATCGGATCCACGTTCAGGCAGTGTTGGATGACTTCGGGGTCAATTCCTGGGAGGTCATCGTCCGACCAAGTGAAGACGTCCGAACTTGCTTTCAAGAAGCTAGTTAGCACACCTTCCCATTCTCGGAGCTCGGCCCCGACGGTCACACCTTGCCCGGGGGTGATCACCATTCGCTTAGTCTTCTCGGTCGGTTGGCCCCTCTCTGAGTTCTCCTCAAGCAAAGACTCAAAGTACTCAGAAGCAATTGGTTCCTTTGCCTTGATGGAATTTACATAGCAGCGCCGGGCCTCGGCTTGGTTCCCCGCAACCTCATCAATCCTGAAGGACGTCGGGAATTTGAGTTTCTAGTGGAGAGTGGACGAGACTCCCCCCAACTTCCCCAAAAAGCCCCGACCCAAGATGGCGTTGTAGGCCAATTTGACTTTTACAACAAGAAAGTTTACTTCGACCTTGACACAACGAGGTCGGTCGCCTACAGTGACCCTTAACTGAACCGACCCCTCAGTATTCACGGGAGAACCAGTGAACCCAAATAGTAGGGTGGCGATCAGACGCAAGACAGCCCCCAAGCCGGTCATTTGTACAAAGCAGTCATAGAACAATATGTCGGGGTTGCTCCTATATCAACTAAAATGCGATGTACATCGTACCCAACGACGTCGGCGTGTATGACCAATGCGTCGTCGTGGGGTACACTGAGGCCGACTAGGTCCTCATTAGAGAACGAAATTATATTGTCCGCACCTCGGGGACGATTCTCGGTACCTACCACGACCATCGAGGCGTAAGCCTTCCTTTTCCTACTGCTATCTCCGCCACCTGCCGACCCACCTGCTAGCACAAGGACCGCGCCCTTCGGCTGGGGGGCGGCCTTCTCTTCGTCGGATTCAACAGCTCTGGCCTTTCCGTCGATGACGTCCCTGCCAATGACCCCCTCTTCAGCATATCCGCGATCTCGGCTCTCAAGCTCCAGCACTGGTCGGTGATATGCCCGAAGTCCTTGTAATACTCGCAAGACTTATCAGCGTTATGCTTGGTTGGGGTCCCCTTCATCGACTCTAGTCGTCGAAAACCCGACAGCTTTTTAATTATAGAAAGAATCTCAGACGGAGGCCTCCCGAACCAAGGCAGGTCCTGCCCCCTCTGAGACACATCTGGTCGCTAGGCCTAGTCCGTACGTTGTTTCTCTCCACGTCGGGGCGGCTCCTCCTCCCGCTTCCTCTTCGAGGCTGAAGCTCTGTTTCCGACCATCGAGTTGGACGGGCATCCTAGCTTGCCTGCGGCCCCCAAGGTAGATTCCAACTGCACGTACTTCTGCATTCGTGCTAAGAGGTCAGCCAGAGTCGTCAATGGCTTTTTTTACAACCGATGCTACAAACGGGGCGTTGGCGCACACGCGGGTTAGAATGTTCACCGTCGTGCGAATGTCGAGGTCGATTACCTTCATCACCTCAGTCTGGAACCTCTTGGCGAAGTCCCTGAAGAGCTTGGACTCCTTCTGGGCGACGTGCCAAATGTCACCGGTCCACAGCGACTGCTGCACCGTGCTGTAAAAACGATCGAGGAACTTATGCGCCAGGTCGGTGAAGCCGTAGACTGAGCGCGCAGGGAGGGCCTTGAACCATTGCAGTGTTGAGTTGTCCAACATCGACATAAATGCTCGACACTTGAGCGCGTCTGAGAGGCTCACCATCTCGACCTGCCCCAGGAAGTTGTCGAGGTGGCGCACAGGGTTCGTCGTCTCGTTGTACTGCGTGAACTTGGGAAGCTGGAGCTTTGGCGGGATCAGGGCCAATGTGATCTCTTCGACGAATGGCAAGGAGGAGAGCATTGTGAGGATCGACAGAGCCCGGGTGCCGCGTTGTAGGGCCTCGAGCTTCCTATTCATCTCCATGATGTCCTCCCTCCAGCGGGACTCGGGTCCACCGAGGACTACTTTGGGGGTTGATTCGACAGAGAATCGATCAACCTCTGTGGTCCGCTACAAGCCGGCGTCCGCAACGGTTGCTGGCGCGACGGTGGGCGGCGCCAGAACCACGGGCGACAGAGGCGGGGCCGAGGACGCAGGCGCAGCGGCCCATGGCGCGTCCGCTACCACCACTGTGGCCTGAGCCGCGGGAACTGTAGACTGAGGCGCCGCTGCAGCCGTTGCGCCTACCACTGTCATTGTTGTCGTCAGGGTTACCGGAGGGCCTGACCCAGGTGTGGTCGTCGCCGTTGGAGCTTGTGGGGCCGCGGTCTGGGTGACCAACGTCTGATGGAGCTAGCAATTCTGTTCCAGCACTTGAGCCAGCATCCGCTCCATCATATCCATCGCCCACTCCACGCGATCGAGACGGGACAAGGTGGCGGTTGCTAGTGCCAGACCCCACTGTAGCGATGACGTCGGCTGCCACCACTACCGAGGTGATCTCCTCCTTTGCAATACGCTCAACAGCCTTCGCCTTCGGAGGCATGGTAATCAGAAAATTTTCGTATCGGCTTCCCACAGACGGCGCCAGATGTTGCGGAGTATTTCGCGATGGATATTCATATGGTGAAGGCAAGAAGGGGGGAGGGTTGTTGTCGCTGTCGAGGACGGAGAGTCCCTAGACCGAACTGGGGAAAAGCGCCGACCTGCAAGTCCACTGAGGTCGGCCTCGGTGGGTGGACACTCCGACGCCCAAGTTAGTGGTAGTGACCCAGAAGAAGGAGGTTGAAAGTTCAAAGGCATATCCGTTATTGTGGAGTGTCCCACCGCTTTTATAGGGTAGGAGGCGGCCTATGATATGTCGTGCCTTCCTTGGCAGACCCCCGATCAAAAGATCAGACCGCGGGGTAGAAAATCGTAGAGAATCTCGGGGTATGTCAGGTACGGGAGCCGTTAAGAAGTACCAGCACAGCTTGGCCCCGACACAGCTAACGCTTCGGCTGTACGCCTTGTCCCCCTGGCGCGGGACAAGTGTTGCTCTCAGACAGATCTGGTGCGTGTACAGGGTGAGGCAAGCAGCGTCGACCAATTCGTACACTACCTCGGGAATGAGCTTTGTCTCATGCATTTCTTGGAGGGGGTGGGGTGTAGGTCGGCAGGGCGACCACTACGTCAGCCTTAACCGAGCTTCTCCCCGATCCGAACTACAGGCCACTTGGTTTCCTCGAGGGGGCACCAAGGCGTCAGTCGCGAGTGACTATGGACAACCTACGGATACAATCACCTAGTTGGCCGCCGTTGCACGTAACTTGAGAGCTCGGTCCAGCCGAGCTCCAGCCAACTCGTAGATACGTCGGGGTAGTCTGAGTCAAGCTTCAAGGCTGAACGTTTGTCGCTCAGACTGGAAAGTCCTCTCGACTTTGGGTGACGTGGAAGACGACGAGACGATGTGGGTACGCCCGTATCAGGCAGTATGTAAAGTGATTGAACCAACTCTAATTTTCTTCGTTCTCAAGAATCACAAAGAAAATAAAAAATGAAACTCACTTAAAATAGATGCTCATAGATACTAATGGACACCAATCTGTTGAAATTTTTCATTGGTTGCCTTCAAAAAATCGTTGAAATTGTCAACCATAGAAATGGTTCCTTCCAAAATGTGCATACATTTCTTGAACTTCTGGGTCTCTGGCTACTGAGAGATTTAGCAGGAATCTGACATCAGACACAGCTTCCGCCTTTACAGTTCAGATTCTAACTGGCCAAAAACGCAGCTCAGTGTCTATGCACAAGATGGAAATAACAAGTAATACTGACCACAACTTTGTTTCAAACCTGCTATGTACTCTTTTAATAGACAGAATCGGTATAGAATAGGCATAGTATTAAATCAAAAGCCAATCGGGTGCAAAGAACAGCCAAAGCATGGGTTCCTACCATCGACTACCAACCTTGATCCGGTAGGTCCTCGGCTTCAGCTCCTTGTTTACGTGCACCAGCTTCTGCTCCTCCGGTGTCAACCTCATAGATATCTGGTGAGGATGCAAAATCCCAGGGGTGTCGAACAGCTTCGCCTGCCCACTAAGAATTCCCTCCACTCGAACAATCCCCAGCGTCGTACCCGGAACCGGAGCTTCTGTCAAATGGTTCACCTTCACTCCTATGCACTTTCCCATAGCATTTATCAGCGTCGACTTCCCCGCATTCTGCGCCCCCACGGCCCACACATTCCCCCGAGGTCCGGCCAGCTGCCGCACATGGTCCACGAGATGCCGCACGCCCCAGTCTCTCAGAGAGCTCACCAGATGGACGCCAGCAATCTTACTCGCTCCGCCCTCATGCGCACGCTGCCGGACCCAGTACTCCAGCCCCGTCGGCGACAAGGAAGGAGGGAGCAGGTCGATCTTTGTGACCACGAGCAGAAGCCGGGGCACGTTCCCGGACTTCCCCTCCTTCCACGCTGAGCCATACTCCTCCACCGACGCCGAGACCATCTTCGCCACCTTACGCGGGAACGAGCCATCGAAGTCTGCCGCGTCGACCACCGCCAGGACGACCGAGCGGGTGCCGGAGGCGGAAACCAGCTTCGGCGCCACCATGTGGTCGAAGTCGAAGTCGGGGAGGAGGTTCTCCGCTGCCGCTTTCTTCACGCGGCCATAATGGCGGAGGGAGTGGCAGCGGGCGCAGACCACCGGCTTGGGGTTGGGCAGGTCCCGCCCCTCTTCGGCCTCCGCTGGCCCCTCCTCCTGTGTGCGCCCCGTCTTAAGAGAGTGGGAGATCTGGGGCTCGTCGGCCGCGACCGGAGTGCGGCACAAGGGGGCGTGGTAGGAGCGAGATTTAGGTGTGGGGCTGGAGAAGAACCCCGGGAGGCCTGAGTCGGAGTCCTGCATATGGATGCCGCAGCCGGGGCAAAGGGGGAGGGCAGGGGGAGCCTGGCGGGACTCGTCGTAGCATCCTCCGCGGAGGAGGTGGACGGGAGGCGGCGGCGCAGGCGGCTGGGATCCGGATGGGGAAGAGAAGGGCCTGCAGAGCGCGAAGAGAGGGGGAAGGAGGAAGCCGCTGGGTTTTGGGGAGGGTTTATGGGGTGAGTCGGTGGGAGGCCATGCGGGTCTGGCGGCAGCGCAGAGCGGGAGGAGGCGCCTCGCTGGGACCGGGGAGGAGAGCCTCCGGGCCAGCGCCAGCATCGCGCTTCTTCGTTCTTCTCTGTTCGCACTCCCGCGGACCGCCGTCACAGGAAAGAGGCGGTCATGTCGTGCGAAAATTTGGAAGTCCGGGAGTATTGGGGTGCGGCGGCTGAGCTGGGCAAACGATTTCCACGAGGCTTTAGGAAGGGGGAAACATTTACCAACACTTACGAGCGGGGGTCTACATAGGGGTGTCAACTGGGCCGGGCCGGCCGGAGGCCCGGCCCGGTATAACACGGGCTTGGGCCTAGCTTTTTATTAAAATTTTAATTTCAGCCCGGCCCGGCCCGGTCCGGAGAAAAACTGGGCCGATTCCGGGCTTTGCCTGGCCCGGCCCGGCCGGCCCGCTCCCGCGCCCAGCGCTCCCCCCACCCCGCCTCGCTCCCCGCGCCCCGGCCTCGGCCTCCCCGCCGCACCCCCGCCTCGGCCTCCCCGTGCCCCGGCCTCGGCCTCCCCGCCGCGCCCCCGCCTCGGCCTCCCCGCGCCCCCGCCTCGGCCCGCGCCCCCGCCTCGGCCTCCCCGCGCCCCCGCCTCGGCCCGCGCCCCCGCCTCGGCCTCCCCGCACCCCCGCCTCGGACCGCGCCACCACCTCGGCCTCCCCGCACCCCCGCCTCGGCCCGCGCCCCCGCCTCGCAAGCGCTCGCCCATCGCCGGGCCGGACCGGGCCTGGGCCGGACCGGGCCTGGGCCGGGCCGGACAAACTGGCCCCGGGCTGGCCCTCTTCCTGAAAACCGGGCTTTGCCCCGGCCTGGGCCGGGCCTGGGCCGGTCATCTGGAGACCGGGCTGGGCCTGGGCCAGACCAGGCCCGGCCCATTGACACCCCTAGGTCTACACCTATTTTGTGGGAACGGACAGTTCAACAGAATAATTTTCGGTTTTTTTTGGGACGGGGAGGTGATAATTTAACTCCAACTCATTCGACAAAGGTTTGATGTTAAAAAAAAAAAAATCGAGATGACATAGACGTAATCTCGACGACACCAGGGTATCGGTTGAACATTAATAAGGTGTTTCGCTATATTTTTTTATCAAGTTTTTTCTCAAACTTAAAAAAAAATAGACAACCACGACGTTTGGTAAGTTGTTTCTTATGTCAGGGAAGAAATCCTATCCCGTCTAAATTTCTCTTCAAATAAAAATATAGATCGAGCAATTTTTCTTAAAGAATGCATGCGCGTCTCACAATCGCCCCAACCCTCCCCTTCATCCTCGGAACCCCCCCCCCCTCTCCCCGCATCAGCGACGCTTTATCGCAGCCGCTGAAACCCCCTTTCCCCAAACCCCGGTAGTCTCCAGAAGCCCCACCCCCTTCCCTGCTGCCAAAGTGCCCCCCCTCCCCACCTTCTTCCCCCTTCGTCCCCCTTCGTCCCCCACACCCCCCCCCCCAGTCTTGAGTCTTGAAGGCGATCCTACTGCCGGCTCTGCGTCGACCGCCTCTCCCGCACCGACCTCGTCCCCATCCAGTTTTGGTGCCTCCAGGCGATCAACGACGTCGTCCGCCTCCTCTACCCCTCTATGGACCCCGTCGACTGCGCACCCCCACCCCCCTTCCTTTCCTACTGTAGAAGGCCCTCGCCCCCCCTAAAATCGGTAGCCAACGGCACTCTGCCGCCATCACCTGACCCCCCCCCCCAATCCCCCTTCACTGCTACAAAAGGCCCCGCCAGCGACGTTCTACCGCCACCACCGTCAGAACCCCCCTCAACTAGGGCTGCAAACGGGTCGGGTTCGGAACCGGAAACACAGATTCCGATTCTGATTCCGATAACCGAAATATGATTCTGATTCTGATTCTGATTCTGATTCCGAATCCGATAAGAATGGTTAGTTCCGATTCCGTTCCGATTCCGATAACATTACCGGAACCGAAATTCCGATAAGGTAAGGTGTTTACCATAATTTTACTTTGAGTTTATGATAATTTATCGGAATAACCGATTCTGATTATTTTTTCAATTCCGATTCCGATAACTTATCGGAATATCCGATACGATTTCCGATAAGCTATCGGTATCATATTCCGATTCCGAAACCGATAATTTTTATCGGAATCGAGTCGGAATATCGGGTTCCGTTTACACCCCTACCCTCAACCCTCCTTCCCTGTCGCACCCCCCCCCCCCCCCCCTCTCCCCTTGTGTCACTTTCATTATAAAAAATGATAGAGTGAAAAGTGTCTATCAAACAGGTCTATACAAATTTTAAAAATTATATCAATTTTGTCAAACAAATAGTAACAATTTTCTTCAATTTTAAAATTTCAGTCAAAAATTGGCTTACTATAATTTTTTAATTAGAAATATTTTTTTTAAAAGAATTGCAACCAAACACCCTATAAGTATTTTTTTTTTTTAGGAAGGGGAGGTAATAAATTTAACTCCAACTCATTCAACAAAGGTTTGATGTTAAAAAAATCGAGATGGCATAGGTGTAATCCTCCTTGTGACGACACCAGGGTATACTTATTCTATATTTGGTTTGGCAATTTGTTGTTGGGACCGTAAGTCCGACTCGACTCATTTGAGTTCATTCACCAGGTCTATCATTCTAGAAATTTGAGAGCTACAGTTCATCGACGCCTTGCTCTTTTGTAGCATGCCCATGCAAAATGAAGGTCATGGGTCTGCCGCACCAGAAACCAACTTGCTCAACCCACTAGGCCGCTAGCACTCAGCCTAGAACATGTTTAAACAGCCCCCACTTGGGCTCATCATTCCTAGGCGGCATGTTGAGTTGATGCGGTTGTGTGTAATATCCAATCAAAAGAGGAGAGGTGAATTAGTTGAAACAATTTAAACTCTTTTATCCTAACATATATTTAAAATATTCGAAGTAAGTTGACATAGTGAGTAACATAGCCAAAATAATATAAGCTTAAGGCGAAACTCTCGTGACCAGCTATCCTATGCGTGCATAGAAAGGAGGTAGTATAGATTGATGCAAAGTACAAGTGCACACAGAACTTTTAGGTGGTTCAGCCACACAACACGTGTGCCTACGTCCACTTCCTCACATCTTGTGAGGATTTCTACCTAATTTATTTCAGCAAGTACAAGCTGATAAACCTCTCAACATGGTTGTTTTCCGAGGACAATGCCAACCTCACACTATCTTGTTTCCTAGGTACAAGAATCTCAAAACCCACACACATGCTCACAGACTGAGCACAACAACACTTAATCGTCTGAGTTCAAGTGAGAACAATGATTCAAACAAGAAGAACAAGATATAAACTCAAAGGTAAAGATTCCCCCTGTCATACAAAGTGAAGGGTGTTGATACAAAGTGAAGAGTGTTGAAGAACCCTATACGCCAATGAAGAATGCAACACAAACTCTTCACACAAATCCTCTTAGATGTTGCTTGGACATTACTCAACCTTCTAACTCTTTACAGCAACTTGAAGACACAGTTGATCATCATTACTTTGACTTCAGGAAGCAAGAGCACAATCTTGGATGCTTGGAAACAAAGTTGGTCGTAGCACAGCACAAAAAACATTGAAGGTTTTTGTCCAAAACCGTAGCTCTAAGAGAGAAACATTCTAGCACAAGGGTGACGACTTGAGGCTCCTCCAAAACACGAGAGCATGGAATATTTATAGTCCCAAGATGTTTCTCCAAGATTGAAAGGAGTCCAAGCAAGGTAGGACTCCATTTTTGGAAAGTTCGTATTCACAGTTCAACGAAATCGGTCGACCTGAAATCCCAAGTCGGTCGACCATTTTCTTGAAGTCATGAAGTCCTTGAGCATCTGGCCCTCTAGATGACAACTCGATAGACCAAATAGAGTAAATCGGTCGATTATTTTTCTTCTTTATTTGAAGACCCTACTCTCTAGATGTCGACCAATCAAAGGAAATCAGTCATCTAATTTTGGACTAGGCCTATTGGGCGTCTGGGGTGCTTATTGGATACATTGGTCGACCAAACAGACAAAATCGGTCAACCTAACAATTTTGGTCGACCTAAACCTGCACAAGTAGAACAAATCACCACGTTAATTTGTGTATAGAAATGGCTATAGAATGAGTTTTACTATGAGATAAAATCTGCAATTTTGAGGAATATTCAAGACTCTAGAACACATCTAAAAACATAAATTCGACCCTAAAAAAATCTATACAAAAATATGAACAAAAATATATAATAAATGCACACTATGAAACATGAAGTCTTTTTTATGCGTCTCCTTACCACTGTTGCAGCACATTTCAAGACCATAAAAAATTGATTATTTACACACTTAATACAATATAGTCTTTTGTGATCATCAAAATCTTCATAGTACAACAATCTCTCCTTTTTTATGATGACAAAATACACGTAGATTTTTCACATTTTTCGCACAAAAAACATGCAAATCAACTTTTCTTTTACAAACTTGAGATCAATACTTACACATGCATGCATTCATTCAACCAATCATATAAGACACTCCCTAACCAAGCATTGCTCCTAACTATCCCCATTTCTTTTATACACAATGACTCTCCCTTTCTGAAAAAACCAATAAATATAAAATCTACATATTTTCTTCCTCTTTTTGACAACATCAAAAAGTGGATGGTAATAGGGATAATAAATATGCAATTGACCTGCAAGCAAAGTGTGCTTCATGAACAGTTCACTGGGAGAAGGATTAAGGGAGTACATGAACTAAGAGATACCTAGGTTAGCTCATGTATTTAATTGCATTCTCAAGAAACACTCAAAATTAAAACCATTAGAGGTGATGTGAAAATATGATTAAGAGACATCAAACAAAAGAATAAATAAACCTTTAAATTAACACTAAAAGATGTCTCTCAACCCTACACTGCCATTTGGTCCTCATTATTAGGTAGCTTTTGTTGTAGCGTCGTGGCCATTCAGATCCGAGTTTAATGGTTGTAGTGTGGTTCTTTTGGCCAATGTGTGGCCATTGGGCCTTGGTTGCGGCCTTCGTGTCTTGTGTGGGTGTTGTGGGCTAACGATTTCTGTTGAACCACTCCTATGTTTTATTCTTTTATTTTGGTGATAACAAAACCTCATGATTATCATAAATAACATGAATATATTTATTACAATTTTTCAAGCTTATCTATGCATAAGTAATAACATATTTTATCCAAAGCTTCACTTCGTCATGCATATTTTTATCATGTTTAATCGAAGTTTACTTCGTCATATACGAAGCTAGCTTCGTCATATCCAAAGTCCACTTCGTCATATCCAAAACTGGCACTTCGTCATGCATGCTTTTGGTCGTGATCAGTAGAAATCCTACTTCGTCATATCCGAAACTAACTTCGTCATATCCGAAGTTATATATGAAGTTCACTTCGACTGACTGTGTGTTCAGCTTCGACCGACAATGTTAATTTCTGTACATCCGAAGTCTTTGTATGAGTCTTACTCCGACTTCAAGAAGTCGAAGTAACATGTCCAACTCCGACTCCTGAACAGTCGAAGTGGTACATCGATTACCTTTAGACATCGATTATATACACATCGATTACAGTTTACTTAAACATCGATTACCTTTTGAACATCGATTACCCTTAGACATCGACTATCTCAAACATCGATTACCTTGCTTAAACTACTTTTTGGACATTGATTACCTTAGACATCGACTGTATCAAACATCGACTGTCCTGCCTAAACATCGATTACAGTTATACTCAAACATCGATTGTCTTCATGGATTGTTCTTGAACATTGATTATGTTCACATCGATTATGTCTTTTAGAACATCGATTGCTTTCACATCGATTACTTATATCGATTATATTAAAATATCGAGTGTTGACTATTTTAACATCGATTGTCTTTTAACTTAAACATCGACTACCTTAAGACATTGATTGCCTCTCACTTCAAATGTTTCAAAATACCTTTGGTGCCCAGTGAAAATTCAAATGACTTTCTAACTCTTATATTGTCATTTCTCTAATAGATAAAAAGGTCTTACAGTAAGTTGTCAGCAGAAAAACATGGACAGAAGATAAAAGAGAATTTCAATTTCTTGCAACAAAAGAAAAGCATCTAACTTTCTATTTCTAGCTATCTGCAGGAAATACAGATAGAAGACAAAAAGAGGTATGAGCCATTTGACAAAAGACTTCACAAGCCTAATCATCTGCCTTGCATTTAATATCTACAGGTCCGCCTCTACGCACAGTCAACATCTTGGACCTGCTGCTGGCATCCTTGGAATTGCACACTAGTCAGAAGAATCCTTTGTTTAAAGGAGCTAGTAGGCACAAGAAAGAAGTCGTTAGACTTAAGAGAAATACCATTTGTGACAACCCAACCAGCAAATTGACCTAACAACCGTGTTAGTTGGTAGACTTCCCAAGAAGGTCACCCATCCTGGGACTACTCCCAACTGAGCACGCTTAACTTCAGAGATCTTTTCCTTCTCAAGCTCTGAAAATGACTAGTCCGAGTTGTTAATAGTCTACTGATTTAGTCCATTTAACATATTCTTATATGGGTGTTACAACGTCTGACACCTCTATGGGTTCTGGAGCCCGCAGAGTGAGGCAAGTGGAAACACAGGACTAACTGGGGCCCAGTACGTCTACTGGTGACCATCCCCCAACCACGAGCGCGCTACAAGTGACCAAACAAAGAACACTTGTACACCACAAGTCGCTGCCCCACTATTGTCTTTCCCTCAATCGGATGGGCTACTCAACAAACAAGTGACTGAAGGTGTATAGGAAAATGACACAGACCTCTACGATACACACAATACTGGGACAATCCCCGAGCACACACGTGCGTGGCTCACAAAGAACCTGGGGTATCTGACTAGAGAGATATTTCGGAATAAGCGCTGAACCACCAAACTTAGCAACTCACACAAGCCACGCTACACACATAACACACACTTAAAGCTTTCATTCATAAACCACGGTGTACCATGATTGCTCATCATGGGTTATCATATAACCCCCAACACAATTGTATACAAATACAACTTTAAAACACATAAACCATATAACTCTTACATGCTTAACATAACTAACATGATCAACATAAATCACTAACTAATCATAACCTGGTCTATTAACTCTAATTCATGCTTTACTAACATTAAACTAGTTTAAACATCTTAAATCAACATTAAATAGCCAAGGCCAGGTCCACATAGGACCCTCATTACCCAACACAACATAACACACTTCGGGAAGCAGATCGCGACAGGGTCGACAGTCAAGTTGAGAATGCGACAGCTCAATAGGCTGTGTTCACAACTAGAACGTGACAGGGTCAAAGATTGCGACAAGAATGTGACGGCTCTATCCATCTCCTTCTCAGATGGAACCTCAGTCCTTTAATTTTCACCCAAAAATCTCCACAAAACCTCATTTACAACCAATTCGAGCCTCTATAAGCTAGCTAAACCATATAGAAATCACATCCACACATCGATTCATGATTCACATGCTTTAAACCATTCAAAGAGCACAAGAAAATGAAGAAATCTCCTTACTAATGCGAAGAACACGAAGAATGACACTCGATCGGCGTTCCCCACACTCCTGGCAACCTCCTATCATGGAAACCGCACCAAACGAACCTTCGCTAAGTCAAAATCGCCAAAAATTGCCACAAAGCCTCTCTCCTAGGCTGAGCAGAGCTCCCTGCTCTGTTTGGCCGCCAAACTACCTCTTAGCCAATCGAAACTGAGAACGTAACGCAAGTGATCGTCGCGTTAAGAATGCAACGTACCTGGTCGATGCGTTCAGAAACCTGGCATGTCATGTGTCACTCATGCAGCCAAACATCTAAAAGAAGCGGTGCGAAGAATGCCAATAGCCTATTTGGGCTGAAATTTTTGGTCCTCTTGATATGGCAGCAAGACTAACCTAGAAGGGGGTGAATAGGAAATCTGAAAAATGAAACAAAAATTCACCACTTGAAAATGTTTGGTTAGTATAAATAAATGTGTACAATGGAAGTTAAGAGCGCGGAAGCAAGCACACAAGAAACACATAAATTTATCCTGGTTTGGCCCTTCCAAATGTAAGTCCTACATCCAGTCCCCAAGCAAACTCTTGAGATTTCACTAACCACCAAGTAACCTTGGTCTTCCCTTAAACAAGGGGCATACAACACCCAGCACCCCAGCTGGTCTTCTTCTCTTTCCGGGCAAGAAGGCATCCCACTTCTTTTACAAGCTTAGAAGCAAACATGTTGGAACACATCCCAGCTTGGTTACACCACCAGACACAAGCTGGTCTTCTTCTCTTTCCGGGCAAGAAGGCAACCCACTTCTCTTACAGGTCAAGAAGTCAACCTCCTAGTACAAACCCTAGTGCGGTTCTACCCTTAACACAAGGGGAACGCTTGCACTACAAGCCCTCTCTTCCAAAGAAGAGGAACACTTCTGAACACATAAGCTAGGATGTACCACCCTGAAATTTTAAATGATTAAAAATTAAGAAAAATAATAAATGAATAAAAATATTCAAATAAAAATAAAATAAAATCATAGTTAGACTCCCAAGAAGTGGAATCAACTATTTAAATTAATTTGGGCCAAACAACTCTTATTGGACCAAAGAACAAAAACTCAATGGCATTAAATCCCCAAAATTCGTAGGTTTAATTAGGCATAAATTAGAAAGGCCAATTAGGGTTAAGCATATGGTTAGTAGACCCTAAAACTAACCTAATTTTGTGCACATCCACTATGGGAGGTTTCCTAATAGCCATTCTACCTAGATTGGAAAGGGAATCACCAATACTTGGAAGGGCCCAAGCTAGAACCGCAACCCAACTTTCCAAGTTATATTAGGACTTGATTTAGCCCTAAATCTATAAATAATCATCATGAGACTCTTGGGGAAGCGTTACCA
>JACBKR010002126.1:0-36872 GCA_014218235.1 Colocasia esculenta | reverse complement strand
CCAACTTTTCGATAGTGATTTCTCGCCTTCATTGAAGATTTCAGCCGTGATGAGAGAGGGAACTCCTCTTCTTCCATGCGTCTTGCTGGACTTGATAGAGGCCATTTCGGAGCCGGATTTTCGTTCTAGCTCCTCCCATGGATTATTGGTCGAGGGTAACTCTATCAGAAGGCCTGAGGGGTATATATTCTTACAGCTCATCAATTAGCTTTTGAAGTCTGGACAGGAGTAATTCTTGGGGAACTTCTGCAGTAGCAGCGCGCTCATTTGCCTTTTCATCTTTCTTTTTTCATTTCTTCTTCTATTTATTTTCCTCTGGTTCATTTGCTAGGCTTCAGCTGGATTCATAGCTCCTGCTCTGGAGTGGCTTGGAGACCTCCTTTGCTAGACGCCTCTGTCATGGATTTCTTGGACATTTGGGAGCCACCTGCTTCGAGGGCCTGTTGACAGGGGGAGAGTTTTTCCTTTTATAAAAATATCGTGGGGTTGGTTCATTCATTTTATTGGCGTATGTATTTATTGTTTTATATTTGATGTTATTTGCGGGGGCGTGCCAGCCTGTCTAACAGACAGAAAAAGAGTCCGCCGATGCGGAAAGAGAATTTTGGTGTCGGGGAACGGACAGGTTTGGTGTCCGTGGAAAGGACGGGTATGGTGTCCGTGGAACGGACGGGTATGGTGTCCGTGGAAGGAAGGGGGATGGTGTCCGAAAACGGATGGTGTGCGTCGCGAACGGAGGACGGGTGTCCGCGAACGGACGGGTGCGCCGTTTTTTATCTGAACTTCTTGAGTCCCATGTCTATTCTCATCAGGTGATTAGGGTAGCGCATGTGCTGGACCTCTGTCTCCATCGATCGGAATCGATGTTACATTTACATCGAGTTAGGACACTTGGTATTATTTGAAAACCGGCCTAAACCCGAATACCATTTCATAGCAAAAGGACGAGAAAAATGCATGCTTTTTCTTAGAAAATCCTGATTATGACATGTTTTTCCTTTCTTTTGATTGTTTTGAAATACTTTTGTTTTGGATATTTTATTTTTGAAATGACTGCTTTTTTGGGAGTCCAAAGTTTGATTTCTTTGAAAAGGGGAGCGGGTATATACCCGAGGACCGATTTGAGGTCTTTTTCTCCTTTTAAAAAGGTTGTATGGGTTTTCATTGGGGAAAACATGGAGATTATTATTGTGAACGGGATATGCCCGAAGATTTTGATTCTGAACTTGGGGTGTTATAACCCAGAGTAACACTTTCATATTAGAAGGAGATGTGCAATTTTCATATGAGGTTCTTTTGCAATGCCATTCTGAGCAGAGTCCGAGTTGAGGTAGAGTTTCTTTTCTCCTCATTTCAACTTGTGGGGTCCAATTTCCGGAGAATCATATGGATGTATCTCCACGGAAGTTCTTGTCCCATTGTGATTTTTGTCCAAGTCCATTTCCACGGGTATATTCCTCGTGTGGAGGTGCATATGTGCTCCCATTTAGGATATCTGAGCACGGTTCTTGTCTGTTGCGGGTGGCAATTTTAGGAGAACATATGGATGTCTCCATGGAAGTTCTTTCCATTGTGATTTCTGTCCAAGTTCATTTCAGGGTATAGTTCTGTGGAGGTGATGTGTGCTCCATTTGGGGTATCCGAGCACGGTTCCTGTCTTATTTCCTTTTCTTTGGATGTGTTATATTATCACAATCCTCTTTTATTATTATTATTTTTTTGACATGTGAATATGTCTTGGTGAATCCCCACTTAGGCAGGGGTGTCTGTAGAGATATTTTCATATTGGCATATGTTTATATCCATGTATTCTCGGGAGAAACTTTACCCGGAGGGACTTTGCCTTAAAGAGATATATGTGTATAAACACAAATTTGCACTTTGTAAATATATTCTCAAACGGTATCTCCACTTGAGCAGAGTATCCGATAGAAGGAGCCCCCGTATGAACGGAGTCCCTTTTTTTTTTGAGAAAAATACAAATGGGGCATATTTGTGATTATATAGATATTCTCGGGCGGAGTCTCTATTTGGGCAGAGATTCCACTAAGAAATACATTTATATAAACATGAAGTTTGTGATTATACGGATATGAATTTAGAGGGAACTTTGTCCGGGCAAGATTCCTCCTAAGAGACATATGCGTATAGGCACAAATTTGTGATTTTATGGATATGTTCTTAGGGGAGTCTCCATTTGGGCAGAGTTTCCTCTAAGAAAAATACATAAGAACATAAATTTGTGAATATACGAATATGTTCTCGGACAGAACCTCCGCTTGGGCAGAGTTCCTCTAAGAAACATATACATATAACACGAGTTTGTATTTACATGGATACGTCCCCTGAGAGAGATTTTTGCCCGGGTGAGATTCTCCTTAAGGAACATATTGTATAATTACAAATTTGTGATCTTTATATATGTGTTCGTGGACGGAACCTCCGCTTGGGCAGAGTTCGTCTTAAGAAACATATATATAAGAACACAAATTTGCGAATATACGAATATGTCCTTGGGCAGAACCTCCGCTTGGGCAGAGTCTCCTCAAGAAAACATATACATATAAGCACAAAATCCACCATCCCAGAGACTCGCTCGATGGGCGGGGAGAACATGGGTATTTAAATACCATGTGTCCATAGAGACTCGCTCGATATGGACGGCATTTAAACCCCGGGAATATCACCCCACAGAGACTCGCTCGATGTGGGGGATGGAGGTTAAGAGGAATGCTGATGACGATTACGCCGACCGCTCTCCTCTCCGCGCCTGGCCTATCGGGCTAAAGAAGGGGATTTGTACCTTCACACGGACGGGAGGGATTTGAGAATGAGAGAGGGAATGAGCAAATGCTCTTTTCTATTTTCCTGGGATTTTTTCAACAGGGCTTCGCCGGAGCAAAATTTTCCACCCTTTCCTTTGGAATAGGGGGGGTATTTATAGGGGTTTCGGCCCCTTACATGCGTGGGAGAGGGGAGAGAGAGAGTGCCCAACCGATGGTGACCTCATGATGAGGTCACCATCGGTTAGGGGAGAGTCCCCCTTAACCGATGGTGACCTCATCGGTTAAGGGGCTAAACGATGGTGACCTCATGCTAGGTCACCATCGGTTAGCCCCTTAACCGATGGTGACCTCATGTTGAGGTCACCATCGGTTAGGGGGAGAACCCCCCTTAACGATGGTGACCTCATTGTGAGGTCACCATCGGTTAGGGGGTCCTAAACCGATGGAAAGAGAGGGGAGAGAGGGGGGGATTTGTCTATAAATACCCCCCCTATACCCTCATTTCCAGGACTTGTGAGCCCGGAGGTGCTGCTGAAGTCCTGCTTGTTCTTTGGAGTTTCGCCGACTTCTCGGAGTTTTGCTCGATCGGAGGGTGCTTTTGCAAGCCTCGGAGTTTTTCCTCGAGCTTGTTCTTTGTGCTTGTTCTTTGTATTCGGTCTATAGACTTGTGCTGCCGGATTTTTTCCGTGCTTCGTACTTTGAACGGAGACATGTTCTCCTTGTACTGTCATTTTAACCGGGACTCCGGGCACCATTTTAAGGGCCGGAACTCCCCTGCTGAATTTTGGGGAAGGATCCCGCTAATAAGTTTGTAACTTAAATAACTTGGGGTCATTTTAAATCACAACTTTTTGGCCTCTGAGCAGGCTGCTGATAATGTATTGTAACCAGGCCTGCTGATAACCAACATTTAATTTTCGGGCCCAACGGCCCCTTTCATCATGTCCACGACTTGAACGTCATCCGCCAAAATAGGCTTCAACTAGGCTAGTCGCCGACCATCATCTGATGGATTTCGTAATTTTCCGGAAATAAACGTGTCACACTTTTGCCGTTCAACAAATGCCCCCCACGGGACACGTGTCGGAACTGAAAGTGACGACACGCGACCCGTGTAAATCCTTGCTTTGCATTCCGGAGCATTTTTGTAGTGCTTTTTTCCCGGATTTCTGCTCAGCTGGATTTAGTGTCTTTTCCTTCCTAATTCCTTTTTGTTTTACCTGTGGTTTCCAGGCCTTCATCATGCCTTTCAAGAAAAATTACTTGGCCCGTGACAACCACAGCCAGAAGACCCGTGACGGGGTTGTTCCGAAAGGAATTATGATGCCTGCCCTGGCGAGGCCTCGTATCACTGAAGCCAATTTAGCTTCTCTGGATAGTGGTACCATGTAGTAGCAACCCTTAACCCTGAGGGTCTTGCTCCAAAGGCTCAGTGGATTACTCCCGCTTGTCTTCAAAAGGGGACTTATCATTATACACGGAGAGGAGGCTATCCAAGCCATTTACTCTGACAGGGAATTATTTTCCTTCATCCAGGGGTTCATCCCACCCAATATGTCCGAGGATGATCCCTGTATTTCAGCCGAGAGAAGGTATCTGGAATTTGCCATTTTAAGGTTCCGGGATAGCCTCCTGGGTACCTGTGCCTTTTCCTACCCCAGTTTTCCTCTGGGGTATATGCCTTTGAAGAGGATGCCGACGGCTGATAACCTTGGCCCTTATAATCGTGACCTTGATTGTTATACTCGGTCACGGAAGCTGTCCCCTGTTATCTGGAACTTACAGAATCGCCATACAACTGCAATGGAGATCAATGGCACTTATTTGATGCCAGGTGATTCCCGGTATGCCGCTGGAAGTCATGACATCCGATGTCTTTTGGATCGGATTATCGATTTCACTTCTCCCAGCTGGTATGGCCACTGGTCAGTTGTATCTTCTCATATCTTTCGCTATGGGGCCACAGAATGGCTGACTGGTGTTTTGCACCATTATGGCGAGATCTTGAAGAAATCTGGCATCTATGGAGCTGTTGAGGCAGCTTTATATAATTATCCCTGTTACACAGGTGTTCTCCGAGGTTTGGTGGAGAGATTTAGCCCCAGATGGAATACCTTCGGGACGGCTGAGGGTGAAACTTCCATTGACTTATGGGGTTTTCACCAAATTTCAGGCCTGCCGATATCTGGGCTTTTTATGAAGAAATTGTATTGGATGACTTGCACAGCCACCGCAGCAGCAATGGCTGGCCAGTATTTCTATCCATATAGCCTCCGTTTCCTGACAAAAGTATGGCGGGACCTGGCCCGTGCCGGGAAAACAGACAAAGCATCTTCATCTTCCTCAACTATAAGAGTCAGTCAGAATGCCTGGCTCCGATATTTTTATAATGGGCCATTTTGCTTTTTCGAGGGCTTTTCAGTTGAGGGCCGCTGTTTAGAAGAATATCAGCAACTAGAAGTGAAGAAGCCTTCCCGGGGACGATTCATTTGTGCCCCGAAGGATGGGTTGGAACCCTCGGCGGCTACCTGACCGCACTTATTTGGCCGCTTACTTAGTTTACTGGCTATCCAGCTTTGTGGTTCCCCATGGCGAGGAAGAATATATTCGGCCAGGCCTTATTTATCCTGCTTGCCTTCTGGCAGAGGGCCGGCTTTGGCTCCTGCAGCACTAGCAAATATATTTCACGGGCTGGGATCGTTGAGTTCACATCCCAGTCCCGAGATCGGAAGGTGCAGCTACCCACCCATTACTTGAGTGCTTGGGCCGGCCTGTTGCTGCCTAGTTGTGTCAGACAATTGATTTGCCTCGCTCTTCAGCTCCATTAATTTTAATGTTCCGGAATCGTCCAGCTGGAGATCCACTAACAGAGCTGATGAGTACTAGGTCCAGTTTATCTTTTCTGCCGAACAATGAGCAGGGGCTACTTCAAATCGACAATGCATCCGGAGAACCAGGCCTTTCTGCACCCAGACCTCCGACGGGGACAATATTATTCAGCAAATAGCAATAACCCAGCCAATCTGTGTATCAAAACTGGCTATGCTGTATTCGGCCCGGAGTATTGGTATATCGCGTGGGATCGACTCTTATCACTGAGCCTTATTATCCTTCGCGATTTGCCAGAAATTTTGGGTATGATCAGTCTATCCCGCCACCTGCGGAATTTCCATTGTCACTCCGACTCCAACGCGGCCATGATGTTCACATGACGGCAGCAAGTTGGTGGAATTATTTCCGTCGTCCTGAAACAGGTTCAGCATGTGCCCTTCCTGCGCCAGGAATGACGGGACATATGGATATCTTTTATGCCAGGTGGTGGTTTGACCGGAGCGGTATTTTCCGACTCTCCCCTGGCAAAATAAGGGAGAGGGAGGACTCTCGGCTTGTGCAGTACAGCTTGTCCCCGGTCTTCATTGACGAGGCATATCTTAACGGCACTTTTCCAGCATAGCAGCTTCATATAAGAGGCGTTATGATGCCAGTGTGTCACATAGTACCAAGGCCGAAAATGACAGGTATTATTATCAAGGGGAAATACCGCTCCTGGCATCCATAGAGCTGTTCTGGACAAAAGCCCGGTCGCCAGCGATGATTCTTCACCGTATTGCTGGTGGAATCATTTATTATCTGACTGCGGTCACTCTCCTACAGTACCTTGTTGACAAAGTTACCTCCAGAGAGCATCGGCCATCCCGGATGGACACGATGGGAAAGACATTATTAATGTAATTGGCAATATTGGGCCTCTGGAATATATCCCTCGGCTAGAAAATGCCAAGACATTTCAAGATGTTCAGGATATATGAAGAGAGTGGGGAAGCTTGTAGCACCACCTTCCTTCAGCTGGTACCAAAGCCTTTATCAGAGTCAGCACGTAAGCCACCCCTCTTTCCCTTCTTCTTCTTTTTTTTTTTTTTCTTTTTTTATATGGTGACCTTGTCTTCCAGCTACCCGCTTTGAGGATTAACGGGGATAGGGGCAACGGGACTCGCCCCGGCGCTCCTTCTTCCTCTACCAATAGAAGAGCTGAGAAGGCCAAAGAGGTTGCATATGCCTCTTCGAGCGGTATACTCTTTGAGATTCTCCCGCTTCTCCCTTTTTTTATCATCAGTTCTCATATTGATTTCTTCCATATTTTCTGCACTAGATGATGAAAATGAGAGGCGGGCGCCGGCTCACCCCTTCCAATGAGTGTGGTTCTCCGCCCGAAAGTCCCTCTATTTTTCATAGAGAGGGAAACGGGAGCACTCTGCAGGCTATGGCAGATCCTTTGCCCGGAGAGGGGACTGATGGTGCTCCCTCTCATTTTGCATTTTCTGGGGTGGTAGATGCCGATGTTGACTGCCCAAGATTCACATATGCTGAACTGGGAGCTTCAGAAGGAGAGTACTCTTCTGCCCCGTTGAGGTCTATATCCGAGACCTGTGGAGGAGCCTCCTGTAGGGACGACTTCTTTTGGTGAGCCGATTTTCTCAAGCCCGTATATAATTTTTCATGACATATTTCTTTTATGACGAATCCTCCTCCTTGCTGTATTTGCTTTTAAAAGGGGCAGAATTCTGTGATCAATTGTTTGGCTGGGGAACGACAGATTCATATTCTGTCTCAGGGGCGAACTTCTCCATCCCGAGTTGGGGAATTTCAATGAGCCGTTTTTGGACTTGCCAGCTCAATCTGCCTTTCAAGTGGGCGATACCACAAGTGGAGGCGGAGGTCTTCACCAGGCAGATCCTGCCTATGTTCCTCCAACCTTCCCATATGATGGGGAACAATTTTATGCAACTTCGCCATATTTTCCAGCTCCTTTCAAGATCCGCATCCTGGACCATCCAATCTCGCCCAACCTTCAGAATCTGAGGCTGAGGAGGAAGGCGAAATTCCCGCCCCAGGTGAGAAGAGCCGAGCTTTATGCCTTGCATTTTTGACTTGGTGTTTTATCAGCTTTGTCTTGCTAACAGCCTTTTTCTTTGCTGCTGATTTCTTTTCTGGGGCAGACATTGTGCGAATCTTGACGAGAGAGAACTCTCCGCCCTTGGAGGTTGGTGCTCCCCCGAGCATGGTATAAGATGGCCTGAAGGGACGCAACCAGCCCCGCATTTTGCTGATGATGGCTGCTGGGAATTCCTTGTTGGCCGAATAACGGCATTGGCAGACTCCACAGACCCGGCGCCCATTGAAGTTATTCGAGAGGCGTGGAGCAACATACGGGATCCGCCTTAGCATGGGAGTCCAGCAGGAGCGTTGGATGAATTTTATCACCGATGTTTGGAACAGGGTGTACACCCGTCAGGTTGAGACGACCTGGGCCCAGCGATTTGAAGCTCTGGAGAGCGATGCTGAAGCCGATGATCCCCAGGCTGCTGAAAGTGCGCAAGCGTCAGAAGACGCGAGAGCGAGTGCGGATGGCTCGGCTGGAACGCGAGCTTGGCGAGGCAATATCTTGTCAGGCCCGAGATGCCGAAGATGAAGCTGAGGGTCCCGAAGAGGAAGGCCTCGCGCTAGAGATAGGAACGGCTCTCGCCGGCCCGGATCTTCCAAAGCTAGGAAGGCAGAGCGGTGCAGAAGAAGGCACCCTCTTGGCTTTGTTCTCAACATAGCCTTTGTGTATTAGGCTGTTGTCCTGATTTGTTTGTTGTTTTTTTTTGTAAATAGTGTGTGACTATCTGTCACCCCTTATGAATATGTAACAGAGTGACTTATGACTTTATGAATATGAATATGAAGGACAAGGAAATTCCTTCTTTCATTTTCTGTCTTTTTTTCTTTTCTTTTTTTTCACATTACCAACCTTAGCGCCCTTTCGGGTTTTCACCAAGATCGGCCCCTTTAGCTTTTTCCAACGCGCCCTTTCGGGTTTTCGCGTTGAGGGGTTATCCATTTTTGCCTGAAGCGCCCTTTCGGGTTTTCACCTCAGCTGGATTTTTTGATCTTTTTACCCTCAAGTATACAGTGGGCCGTATACTTAAGTCCATCGGGGTATCTCTATTTTTAACCCCTTTATTTCTTTCTCTTTTTTTCTATGCCAAGGCCGTCGAGGACTCAACTGACTTGGATGGCTGGATGGCCAAAGGTTTGGTTATGGAGTGAGTGATGGTTTCAAATGTGGTTTGGGATTTGAATATGGCCAATGATTGAAATTGGATTTGGAATTTGGTTTGGAATTTGGATTTGGATGGGTTTGGGTTTGATATGAGTATGTGGGTGACTTGGGTCACCTTTGTGGTATTTGGGTTTGGGTTGGATATGGATATGTTGGGTGACTTGGGTCACCTTTGTGGTATTTTGGATTGGGTTTGGATAGGAATATGTTGGGTGACTTGGGTCACCTTGTGGTATTTTGGATTTGGGTTTGGATATGGATATGTTGGGTGACTTGGGTCACCTTTGTGGTATTTTGGATTTGGGTTGGATATGGATATGTTGGGTGACTTGGGTCACCTTTGTGTATTTGGATTTGGGTTTGGATTGGATATGTTGGGTGACGGGTCACCTTTGTGTATTTGGATTTGGGTGGATATGAATGTTGGGTGCTTGGGTCACCTTTGTGTATTTGGGTTTGGGTTTGGATACGAATATGTTGGGTGACTTGGTCACTTTGTGGTATTTTGGGTTCGGGTTTGGATATGAGTATGAGATTTGGGTATGATTTAGCCCTGGACTTGGTTTAAATGCTCTGGAATGGTGTTTATGTTGACTTTGGGATTTGAATTTCACCCCTTCCTGATGGCTTGGTGCCAGGCTAAAGGGGTTTGCAACTGGATTTGAATGGCTGGAGAGGAAAAGCATTCTGCCTTGTTTCACAGCACAAACATTTGTATATTGGGCTTGTTGCCTTGATCTCTTTTCTATGTGGTATCTGTCACCTTCTACAGATTTGTATGTGGCGACTTGTATGAATGGAGGACTGAAGAATCCTTCTTTTCATCATTTCATCCTTTTTTGTCACATTACCAGCCTTAGCGCCCTTTCGGGTTTTCACCAAGACTGGCCCCCTTTAGCTTTTTCCAACGCGCCCTTTCGGGTTTTCACGTTGAGGGGTTATCCATTTTTGCCTGAAGCGCCCTCTCGGGTTTTCGCCTCAGCTGGATTTTGATCTTTTTACCCTTAAGCACACAAGGAATCGTATACTTAAGTCCATGGGGTATCTCTATTTTTAACCCCCTTTTCTCTTCTTTTTTTTTGAAGATTTGACTGGCTCAGATAATCAAAAGGGTGAGAGTCTGGTTCTAAAACGGGTGGTGAACTGGGATGGGGTAGGTGGCGAGGTGGTGATGGATGGTGGTGATGGCTTCTGAGCGTGAAGATTTTTTCTTTACTTTGGGATTGTTATGGGCTTTGGTATGGAGTTTGGTTTGGATTTGGGGTTTAGGTTATTTCAGTTTGGTTTCGGTTTGGATTTGACATAGCCTACCTTTTTGGTTTGCGGCTATGGTTGGGTATTGGATTTGACATAGCCTACCTTTGGGTTTGCTGGCTATGGTTTGAGTATGGTTTTGACATAGCCTACCTTTTTGGTTTGCTGGCTATGTTTTGGGTATTTGGATTTGGCATAGCCTACCTTTTGGTTTGCTGGCTATGGTTTGGGTATTTGGATTTGGCATAGCCTACTTTTTGGTTTGCTGGCTATGGTTTTGGTATTGTTTTGACATAGCCTACCTTTTGGTTTGCTGGCTATGTTTTGGTATTTTGGATTTAGCATAGCCTACTTGGTTTGCTGGCTATGGTTTGGTATGGTTTTGACATAGCCTACCTTTTGGTTTGCTGGCTATGGTTTTGACATAGCTACCTTTTTGGTTGTGGCTATGGTTTGGGTATTTTGGATTTGGCATAGCCTACCTTTGTTGCTGGCTATGGTTTTGGTATTTTGGATTGGCATAGCCTACTTTTTGGTTTGCTGGCTATGGTTTTGGTATTTTGATTGGCATAGCCTACCTTTTGGTTTGCTGGCTATGGTTTTGGTATTGTTTTGACATAGCCTACCTTTTTGGTTGCTGGCTATGGTTTTGGGTATTTTGGATTTGGCATAGCCTACCTTTTTGGTTTGCTGGCTATGGTTTGGGTATTTTGGATTTGGCATAGCCTACCTTTTGGTTTGCGGCTATGGTTTGGGTATTTGGATTTGACATAGCCTACCTTTTGGTTTGCTGGCTATGGTGGAGTATGGTTTTGATATAGCCTACCTTTTTGTTTGCTGGCTATGGCTGGGTAGTTTTGACATAGCCTACCTTTTTGGTTTGCTGGATGTTTTGGTATTGTTTGACATTGTTTAGCATTGTAGCTTGGAACCTCATTTGGCGGGATAAGCAAAATAAGCCTCCATTTTCATTGAATTTTCCCTTTTTTCTCCTTTTTTTTTTGGTTCACATGGAATGCCCTTGGCTTCATGCTTGGTAGGGACTGAAGGTTTGGGATATATGACGGGCAGGTGGAAATTTGATTCCTTTGCCCCCATCTATGGCAAAACTTTCATCATCATTTTTTTTTATTTTCTTTCGGCTTCGAGCCCTTTTTGGGTGATTGGTTTTTGTTTTGGTGGTTGGCCAGGAAATTCATGTTCTGGCGCATGATACAATTTCAGTGTTTCCCATTGAGCGGGGGAAAGGGCACATTACCTTTATGGTCAACTAGCCGGTATGCGCCTCCTTCATATGTCAGAGTGACGATATATGGACCGAGCCAGGTGGGTTGAAGTTTGCCACATGACTTTCCGGCCATTGCTTCTCTGCATTTGACCATGACAAGATCCCCTTGCTTAAGCTCTGGGTCTTGCTAATTTGTCGAATGCTCGAACCATTCTAGCCTGATATATTTGGAGAGACTTGTATGCTTCAAGGCGCCTTCCTTCTAGATTGGAGAGCTCCTCAAGTCTCCTTTCTATTTGGTCTTGATCTTGATTTTGTAGTTCACCTTGGATTGCCACCCGATAGGATGCCATTTCAATTTCTATAGGGATCATGGCCTCAGCTCCGTATACCAAGGAGAAGGGCGAACATCCGGTAGGGGTTTTATACACAGTTCGATAAGCCCACAAGGCTTCATGAACCTTTTCTCCCCATTCCCGCTTTCTGTTGCCGACTATCTTGGCGAGCAATTTACAGAGGGTTTTATTGAAGGCTTCTGCCAACCCTTTGCCTGTGGATTATATACTGACGATGTCCTCCAATCATATGGAATTTCGCCGCCAAGGCATATATTGTTTTATTTCTGAATTGTGACCCATTATCAGATATGATCCTGTGAGGAGTCCCAAATCTGTATATTATGTTCTGCTTGACAAATTTGGCGACTGATTCTCCGGTTACCTCCCTTAATGGATAGCTTCAGCCCATCGAGAGAAGTAATCTGTGGCAGCCAGTATGACTTGTGGCCTTGAGATGAAGGTGGAATGGTCCCACAATATCCATACCCCATTCGGCGAACGGCCATGTTGGCGCAGTGGGATGTAATATATTTGGTGATTTCCTTGGTATAGGGCCAAATGCTTGGCACTGATGACATGTACGGGCATATTGGATGGATCCGCATACATGGTAGGCCAGTAGAAGCCTTTTAACTTGATATTAATTTTCATCTTTTCTCCTGCTTGGTGTGCACCACACAGCCCGGAGTGAACTTCTTTCATGATGATTTTGGCTTCTTTGATGGATAAGCATCTGAGGAGGACTGGTCCTTTCTTTTCATGGACCAGCTTATATAGTTGATCTGCTATTATTTGATATGATGTAGCCCTGCGTAAGAGCTGAATTCTTTCTGCTCGATCAGAAGGCAGCCAACCTCCCTTGATCTTAATAATCGGCTCTCGCCAATCTTCAGATTCATTTGTTGCATTTGCTCTATAGTATGTGCTTCTTCAATCGTAACATTAGACTCAGCACCGAGAATACTTGGCATGAGCCTTCTGTGACGACACTTATGTCCATCCCCTTCAGGAGGCAATTTTATGGCAAGGCCAATTTGGCCAAAGCGTCAGCCTGAGAATTTTCACTTCTCGGCACATGAGATATGTCGAAGAAATTGAATTTTTCTTTGAGCTTCATAACAGTGGTATAGTATGGGAGCAATTGTGGTTTACGGACTTCATACTGGCCCAATATTTGTCGGATGACCAGCTGTGAGTCACCATAAACTTGTATGCCTTTGATTCCCATTTCGAGAGCCAGCCGGAGCCCAATAATCAGAGCTTCATATTCGGCTTCATTATTTGTGAGTGGCTTCATAAGAGCACAGAATTGTATAAGATCCCTCCATATGGAGTGACTAGGACGATTCCCGCTCCAGTAGAGACGGTGGTAGAACCATCAGTATATAAGAGTTCGGGAAGCTCCATCAAAATATAATTCCCAAGAGGGTAGCTCAATTGTGGCAACTTCTTGGAGAACTAAATTTTCACTTGCAGGAGAAAGAGTTTCTTCTTCTGGGAGGTTTATAAAGGGGAATCTCCTGGCACTGGATGTGCGGCTAAGAATTCGGCCAAGCCTTGCCCTTTGATTGCCCTTTGTGGGATGTATGTGATATCAAATTCCATAAGGAGCAGAGCCCATTTCGCGAGTCTTCCTGACAATATGGGTTGCCTCCAGATATTTGATTGGATCATACTTGGAGATGAGTTTAATTTGATGAGCCAGCAGATAATGCCTCAATTTCTTTACAGCAAATACCAGTGCTAGGCATACTTTTTCCATTGGAGCATACCGGAGTTCCGGGCCGATTAGCTTTCTGCTAAGATAATATAAAGCTTGCTCTTTATCATCTTCATTTGTTGTGTGCCAATAGAGCTCCCAGAGAACATCCAGCTGCAATATAGAGTATAAGAGGTTTTCCAATAACTGGCGCCCCTGGGACTGGAGAGGAGAGAAGATACTCTTTGTTGTTCAAGAGCATCCTACATTCTTGGTCCCAGATGAAGGGAGCACCTCATTCTTTTGCCCGAGGCATGCATCTTCTGAGAGATTGGATATGAATCGCCTGATATAGGCTAATCTCCCTTGGAGTGACCTTAGCTCGGTCAAATTTTGAGGAGAAGGCAGTTGCTCGCCGCCTTGATTTTTTGGGGTCTATTTCTATTCCCCTTACTTGATGAAAGCCCAGGAATTGCCATTTGAACCCAACCAAATTGCCATAGGGTTCATCTTCAATTTGAATTGACGAAGCCTTTCAAAACACGGCGAAGTCAATTTGATCCTCCCCCCGTTTTTTGATTTTGACGACTAAACAAAACAAGCATTCAACCACATCATAGATATATCATGATCCTAATTCATTCTGGTTTTGAGCTAAGTATAGCCCCTCATCATCATCAATGAGTAGATATTTTGTGGCTAACTTTGATTTGAGCCCTGCATTTAAACAGATGTATTTTGTATTGATCTGGTTGTATGATGAGTATTGATCTTTGATCGCCATCCGACTTGATTGAACCGAGAACGTCCATAAATGACAAGGCTTTATAGCCGGTGGTCATATCCACCATTGTTTCAGTGATTGGAACTGGGAAATCATCCTGGGGACATGCTTTATTCAAGTCCCTGTAGTCAATGCATATTCGGATTTGACCATTCTTTTTCTTCACTGGAACAATATTGGCGAGCCATATTGGATATATGCATGGCTCGATGAAGTCTACTTCAGAGAGCTTGTCGACTTCAGCATTTACTTTCAATTCTAGTTCATGCCGCATACGCCTTTGAGCTTGTTTGACAGGCTTGGCCGTGTGCAGTATGGATAATTCATGTTCAGCAACTGATGGCTCCAGTCCCGGCATTTCTTTATAATTCCAAGCGAAACAGTCTTGGTCTTGTTCATCAAGAAGGGCGCTGATAAAGATTGGCCGGGGATCTTGTTGATTCCGAGATTGAGTTCAATTAATTCATCAATAGTGGCCTGTCCACCATCTTCAAGTTCTTGGGGAGCTGGCTGAAGATCTATGAAATCTCTCCGCGTCATCAGAATTGGTGACGTGAACTTCATGGAGATTTATATCTTCAGAGTTTGTGGATGAAGATTGCATGCAGAATTTTTCTGGTAGCTCTTCATTTGATACTCATTTGATAAAGTTGAAGTAATATTTTGAGAGTTGGAGTTAGAGGACTCCTGATTATTCTCCGTGCTGCAGACCTCTGGTGATGATCCGACAACATTGACTGTATAGGAGGATTTGGTATCATAACCTAATCCTCTGGTATCTCTCCTAGAGAATGGAGGTTGCCCCCGGACTTGAGAAGGCTCCCATAGTTGCTTGAAGAAATTTCTTCGGGAAACATCTTGTACCTGAGGATTTTCTTGCTTTCTGCACATCTCCTTAATCTTTTCTGGCATATCGGCCATTCTTGTATTGATTCCAGTTGGTTATTGGACCTATCTTCCCAACCAAAATCATCCTCTGTATAAGTTGGAAGGATTGATTCCCCTTTGTAGAAGAGGATTGGCTTTGCTGCCTTTCTTGCATTCTTTCTTCTTCTTTTTTCTTTGATGAGTGACGACGAAAGTTTTTAATCGCCGGACACTTTGTTCTTGCTTTAGAGAGCAGATCTGCATGCAGTTGGATGGCAGAGGAATGCTCCATTGATAACTTGACTTGCATGATCAGCTTCATAACTGATGCTCCGCCGTTCTGGGCGGGTTGCTTTACTTTGAGAGGTATTTGCAGGTAATTTGGCAAGGCGATAGATTTGCCCGGTCTCCTAGAATTTCTTGACTTTCTGGGGCCAACAGTGACCCATTCAGCTTCCGAGGGTTGTGCCTGAAAAGTTGAGTTGATTGCTTCTTCAACAATTTCAGGAGGGAGTTGGTGATAATCATCTACGAGCTCCTCAGCTTGCTGCGAGATTGGTTTCGCGGCAGCATTTTCTGATATTCCGTTCCTATATTGAAACAGGCCAACTCTGAATTGTTCAACATCAGCCTTGCTTCTATGTCGTCCATAGCCCAACTGGCGATGATAATATTCACATAGATCTTGATATTGTGCTTGGAATTGTGGACTTGGATCATATATTTGTGGTGAGGGGGTCAGGAAATTCCCTCCTGATCAATTATTCCCTCGCGGATCTTTGTTTCGATCCAATCATGGAGATCTGGGCAATCTTTGGTAGAGTGCATGACTCTGGCATGATATTCACAGTAGAGATGTGACTCCCTTTCTCTTTCGGAAGTATAAGGCTCAGGATCAAATACTTTTATCAACCCTCTGATCTTAAGCTGATCGAATATTGATTGGGTATCTTTTAGATCAAATGAGCGTCGATGTAGAGGATGCCAATCATCATACCATCGGCTGATAGATATGGATGCGGCATAGGCGGTTGTCCCTCCGGTTCAAGAACCCCAGAGGATGATGCATTGATGACATTGACCGAATAAGGTCCAGGATTGTATGGCTCATTTGATGGTGGTTGAATATGAGGTTGTGGGGGATTGACCAGAAAATTACCCATATTGATGAGTCCTTGCTGGATCAGCTCTTCCACTTCATGCTTGAAATTTGGACAATCTTCAATGACGTGTCCCAGCAGTTGATGATATGGGCAATAGTTGGGTCTCAATTCTTCCGGGACTAGATAGTCCATATATCCTGATCGCAGACATAGCCGGAAGAGAGGCAGTGTATGCTGCGACGAAGGAATATGACCTTGCCGGCTCGACAGGATTTTGAGGATTTTCAAGGAACCACCCGATTGGGTCTTGATATGGCGGCATAGGGGGGCAGCTCCGGATATGCAGGTGGATAAAATAGGCACATCCTGACGCCTCTCCATGCTTTGCATGATTTGGCGCAGCTCCTGTTGGCTTTGTTGCAATTGCTCGAGCTGCCTTTGTACTCTTTGTATGTTTTCCTTGTACCGTGATGCCTAGATCTCGCGGAGAATGAGCTCCAGAAGTATCTTGAGGTGGGTTACATGAAGATCCAACCTCAGGATTCCTGAGCTTGTGGCGGGTTCCGCCGTATGTATAACATTGACAGATTGTTCTGGCCAATCCGGAGTATGAGGCTGTGGAGGATCAACCAGACCATTTTGCATAGATATATGGCCTTCTTGGATTACCTTTTGAGCTTCGTTCTTGAAGACGAAGCAATCTTCAATTGAATGCCCCACCATACGGTGATACGGGCAGTAATTGGGTTGATTGATCTGCCGATATCAGCCGGCTTCTTTGGTGTTGGCAGTGATATCAATTGATTATCAAGGCAGAGATCGAAATTTCCTGGTATGCTCTTTTTTGAAAGAATAAGGAGCCTTCATACGCTCGGCCAATGTTGGCGGAGGTATCTTTGGTTCCGTTTCTTTCTTGAGGTAGTGGGGATTACTGCCCCCTTTGTTCATCACTAGGCAAGAAGTCGATAGTATTGACTTCTTTTGCAGGCAAGTTGCGCTCCTTAGGGAGTTTACCCTTTTGAGCTGTATGAGTTGATTGCTCGGCTAAGAAGCCTTCGATTTCTGCCACAGCAATATTCAACTGGTCAAAGCTTCTGATATTTGCAGCCAAGAGTCTCTCTTTAATTGTTATGATGAGGCCTCTGCGGCAGATGATTACTGCATCTTGCTGGATGGGAGGATTGTCGCATTGCATGCTAAACTCCCTCCACCTTTGGATGAAGTCTATTGCTGACTCCCCTTTCTTTTGTTTGAGGGAGCATAGCTCAGCAAGAGAGACCTTCCTTTCTGCTGTTTGGAAGCGATCATAGAATTTTGATTGCATATCAGCCCAGTCGAGAACTGAGCCAACTTTGAGCTTTGCATACCATTGAAATGCGACTCCTGTTAAAGAAGTTGCAAAATATCTGAGGAGATATGATTCCTCAGATGCAAGATCGCCTATGGCAATTATATAATGTGCCACATGCTCCCGAGGTGTCCCATGCCCATCATATTTAGGCAACTTTGGGACTTTGGGACATGATTCTGGCAGCTTTTTGAGTTGATGATGTATAGGGAACGGGACAGAATATAAACCCGTAGCCTGAATACCCTCGCCCAGCAATCTTCAACCATCTTCTTTATTTCATGCCTTTGAATTTGCAAGGCTTCTGTTTGAGGAGGCATGATATTAGATGGGTCGTTGATATCCGGACCCGTAACTTGAGGGAGAAGACCAGTTGAAGAATTGCTGGATTTGTAATGAGATAAATCCATCCGGATGCTGTTTTGTGGTTGATGTTGAGCAGCAACCGGCTCTATGGATGGTCGATGGCTTGAAGTTGCCAATCGTCTCATCTCATTGAAGTGAGGTCATTTCAGACCGCCACTGTTGCATGACTTCATATTTGTCGTCGTCTGCCATTGTATGGAAATTTCTTTTGTCGGCAAGTTGATGACGGGATGACTACCAGAGGTAGAGGGTCCACCTTCTTCAAGTTGAATATTTGTTTCTTCAAGGAAGGGAACTTGAGTACCCTCATGTTGAATATCAGTTGGAAGAGAAGTTTGATTAGAGGGCCAATTTGCCCGCCAGGTTGGTGAGTTCTTCTGACGAACTGCCTGATATTAGTATGGACATCTTCTGTGGGAATATTGAGGGTGGCTCCCGCGATTTGCTCCGCGAGTTCGCCAACTTCCCTTCCAGTAGTATAGCATGAGAAAATTATAAGCTTGGGTGTTCCCCGAGCCGCCCAAGTGACACGGCGCCTTTTTGCCGGACGAGCACTGGTGCTAGGAATTGCCTTTGGCTTACAGGATTCTGGGATCCACGATATACGGTCGAAGACCGATACGCGAGCCTTGGATTGTTGAGTTGGAATTCCTTCGATCACCCGGTATTCTCCGGGCCTTGAGGATTGTAGTTTGGCTTTCTATATATGCCTTTCTTTTCCATCCCCTGGGATGTTCAGATCCAGCATATTGAAGAGAGGCATCTTCGTGCTGTTTTTTTCTTTGAATCACCTTTGATGCATCTGCCTGATTTTTCTTGAACTTCTGGACTCTCTTTTTGGGAACCCAGATTTGTTTCAACTTGGTAAAATGCCGCGTCTTTGCTTGACATCGGCTTTCACCATGGAATCTTCATGTTTTCCTCGGAACCACCGTAAGCTGAGAAGCGGTTCGAGTTGGGTTGGGATATTTGGAATATACCTATCACGAGGAGTGGTAGGTGGAGTACCATCAAGGCGCACTCGCACATTTCCGACCATGACAGACTTGCCAGATCTGGAGATAGCGGCGGACGGCCTCCTGTTCTTGTGGCGTTTATTTTGCCCCGCTGTGAGGAGACAGGAGCTACAATGGTAGAGGAGATCATATGGACCGAATAGGTCCGAGCTTGAGTTGAATGGGGTTTGCCCCCTTAACAGCAACATTCTTACAGGCATTTGGGTGCCTGTCTTGACAGTAGCGGAACGAGCCTTGACACGTCTATTGTTGTTGTGACTCTTCTTGGTTGATTTGTGGGAGGAAGATATTTGAGCAGCTTCCTCCTGTTGATGGGCCGGAACCACTCCCAGAAAGAAAGGGGATCCGACGACTGCAGGGAAATCTCCGAATATGATCGGAGTCGCCAGGTAACCGAACCTGGCATGGTTGTTTTACGACTAGCGGTCCATAAGTGACGGCCATCTTCAACAGTTTGGGATTTGTTTCTTTTTAAGTACCTTCAAAGGAAATAGCAATATCAGGATTTTCATAAACAGCATATAAGTCTCATCCTTTTTACTATGAATGGGAGAAGAGGTCCCACCGGGCGTGCCAGCTGTTGACACGGGGAGGAGTTTTTCCCTTTTATAAAATATCGTGGGGTTTGGTTCATTCATTTTATTTGGCGTATGTATTTATTGTTTTATATTTTGATATTTGCGGGGGCGTGCCAGCCTGTCTAACAGACAGAAAAAGAGTCCGCGCGATGCGGAAGAAGAATTTTGGTGTCCGGGAACGGACGGGTATGGTGTCCGTGGAACGGACGGTATGGTGTCCGTGGAACGGACGAGTATGGTGTCTGAAAAAGGACGGGTGCGTCCGCGAACGGACAGGTGTGTCCGCGAACGGACGTGCGCCGTTTTTTATCTGAACTTCTTGAGTCCCATGTCTATTCTCATCAGGTGATTAGGGTAGCATGTGCTGGACCTCTGTCTCCATCGATCGGAATCGATGTTACATTTACATCGAGTTAGGACACTTGGTATTATTTGATACCGGCCTAAACCCGAATACCATTTCATAGCAAAAGGACGAGAAAATATGCATGCTTTTTCTTAGAAAATCCTGATTATGACATGTTTTTCCTTTCTTTTGATTGTTTTGAAATACTTTTGTTTTGGATATTTTATTTTTGAAATGACTGCCTTTTGGGAGTCCAAAGTTTGATTTCTTTTGAAAAGGGGAGCGGGTATATACCCGAGGACCGATTTGAGGTCTTTTTCTCCTTTTTACAAAAGGTTGGTTATGGGTTTTTTATTTGGGGAACATGGAGATTATTATTGTGAACGGGCATATGCCCGAAGATTTTGATTCTGAACTTGGGGTGTTATAACCCAGAGTAACACTTTCATATTAGAAGGATGATTGTGCAAATTTTCATATGAGGTTCTTTTGCAATGCCATTTCTGAGCAGAGTCCGAGTTTGAGGTAGAGTTTCTTTTCTCCTCATTTCATACTTGTGCGGGTCCAATTTCCGGAGATCATATGGATGTATCTCCACGGAAGTTCTTGTCCCATTGTGATTTTTGTCCAGAGTCCATTTCCGGGTATATTCCTCGTGGAGGTGCATATGTGCTCCCATTTAGGGTATCTGAGCACGGTTCTTGTCTGTGCGGTGCAATTTTCGGAGAACATATGGATGTACCTCCATGGAAGTTCTTGTCCCATTGTGATTTCTGTCCAAAGTTCATTTCCACGGGTATAGTTCTCGTGGAGGTGCATGTGTGCTCCCATTTGGGGTATCCGAGCACGGTTCCTGTCTTATTTCCCTTTTTCTTTGGATGTGTGTATATTATCACAATCCCTCTTTTTATTTTATTATTTTTTGAACATGTGATATGTCTTGGTGAATCCCCACTTAGGCGGGGTGTCCTCATAGAGATATTTCATGTTGGCATATGTTTATATCCATGTATTCTCGGAGAAACTTTACCCGGAGGACTTTGCCTTAAAGAGATATATATGTGTATACACCAAATTTGCACTTTGTAAATATATTCTCACACGGTATCTCCACTTGAGCAGAGTATCCGATAAGAAGGAGCCCCTTGTATGAACGGAGTCCCCTTTTTTTTTGAGAAACATATACAAAGGGGCATATTTGTGATTATATAGATATACTCTCGGGCGGAGTCTCTATTTGGGCAGAGATTCCACTAAGAAATACATTTATATAAACATGAAGTTTTGTGATTATACGGATATGAATTTAGAGGGAACTTTTGTCCGGGCAAGATTCCTCCTAAGAGACATATGCGTATAGGCACAAATTTGTGATTTTATGGATATGTTCTTAGGGGAGTCTCCATTTGGGCAGAGTTTCCTCTAAGAAACATATACATAAGAACATAAATTTGTGAATATACGAATATGTTCTCGGACAGAACCTCCGCTTGGGCAGAGTTTCCTCTAAGAAACATATACATATAACACGAGTTTGTATTTATATGGATACGTCCCCTGAGAGAGATTTTTGCCCGGGTGAGATTCTCCTTAAGGAACATATTTGTATAATTACAAATTTGTGATCTTTATATATGTTTCGTGGACGGAACCTCCGCTTGGGCAGAGTTTCGTCTTAAGAAACATATATATGAACACAAATTTACGAATATACGAATATGTCCTTGGGCAGAACCTCCGCTTGGGCAGAGTCTCATCAAGAAAACATATACATATAAGCACAAAATCCACCATCCCAGAGACTAGCTCGATGGGCGGGGAGAACATGGGTATTTAAATACCATGTGTCCATAGAGACTCGCTCGATATGGACGGCATTTAACCCCGGAATATCACCCCACAGAGACTCGCTCGATGTGGGGGATGGAGGTTAAGAGGGAATGCTGATGACGATTACGCCGACCGCTCTCCTCTCCGCGCCTGCCTATCGGCTAAAGAAGGGGATTTGTACCTTCACACCGGACGGGGGGATTTGAGAATGAGAGAGGGAATGAGCAAATGCTCTTTTCTATTTTCCTGGGATTTTTCAACAGGGCTTCGCCGGAGCAAAATTTTTCCACCCTTTCCTTTGGAATAGGGGGGGTATTTATAGGGTTTCGGCCCCTTACATGCGTGGGAGAGGGGAGAGAGAGAGTGCCCCAACCGATGGTGACCTCATGATGAGGTCACCATCGGTTAGGGGAGAGTCCCCCTTAACCGATGGTGACCTCATCATGAGGTCACCATCGGTTAGGGGCAACCGATGGTGACCTCATGCTTAGGTCACCATCGGTTAGCCCCTTAACCGATGGTGACCTCATGTTGAGGTCACCATCGGTTAGGGGGAGACCCCCCCTTAACCGATGGTGACCTCATTGTGAGGTCACCATCGGTTAGGGGGTCCTAACCGATGGAAAGAGAGGAGAGAGGGGGATTTTGTCTATAAATACCCCCCCTATACCCTCATTTCCAGGACTTGTTGGAGCCGGAGGTGCTGCTGAAGTCCTGCTTGTTCTTTTGGAGTTTCGCCCGACTTCTCGGAGTTTTGCCCGATCGGAGGGTGCTTTTGCAAGCCTCGGAGTTCTTCCTCGAGCTTGTTCTTTGTGCTTGTTCTTTGTATTCGGTCTATAGACCTTGTGCTGCCGGATTTTTTCCGTGCTTCGTACTCTGAACGGAGACATGTTCTCCTTGTACTGTCATTTTAACCGGGACTCCGGCACCATTTTAAGGGCCGGAACTCCCCTGCTGAATTTTGGGGAAGGATCCCGCTAAATAAGTTTGTAACTTAAATAATCTTGGGGTCATTTTAAATCACAACTTTTTGGCCTCTGAGCAGGCTGCTGATAATGTATCGTAACCAGGCCTGCTGATAACTGACATTTAATTTTCGTGGCCCAACGGCCCCTTTCATCATGTCCACGACTCGAACCGTCATCCTCCAAAATAGGCTTCAACTAGGCTAGTCGTCGGACCATCATCTGATGGATTTCGTAATTTCTTCTGAAATAAACGTGTCACACTTTTGCCGTTCAACAAGGGCCTACAGTGACCCATTCACTTTCCGAGGCTTGTGCTTCAAAGGTTGAATTAATTGCCTCTTCGACAATTTCAGGCGGGAGTTGGTAGAAATCATCCACGAACTCCTCTGCTTGTTGCGAGATTGGCTCCGCCGCAGTTTCTTCTGGTATTTGATTTCTATATCGCAAAATGGCAGCTTTGCGCTTTTCCATTTTGGCCTTGCGTTTGCTTTGTCCATAGCCCAGTTGAGAGTGATAATATTCACATATATCTTGATATTGTGCTTGATAGGCTGGACTTGGATCATATACTTGTTGTGACGCCTCACCAAAGTGTGTTGACGCCAGGGAGTTTCCATATTGATCAATTATTCCTTCTTGGATATGTGTTTTGATCAGGTCATGGAGCTCCGAACAGTCTTTGGTGGGATGCATAGCTCTGGAATGGAATTCACAGTAGCCATGCAGCTTCTTTTCACTTTCAGAGATATAAGACGCTGGCTCATGCACCTTGATTAGCTCTTGCTTGTGAGATTATCAAATATTAACTTGGTATTCTTCTCGGCAAATGAGCGTTGATGTAGAGGATGCCAGTTCATATACCATCGGCTTGACAAATATGGATTTGGAATTGGTTGCTCCGCCTCTGACTCAGGAAGACCAGAGGATGATGATGCATTGATGACATTTGTCGAGTGGGACATAGAGTTGGCTGGTCCATTCGGCGGCTGCTGCATATGGGGTTGTGGAGGGTTGACCAGAGAATAACCTAGGTCAATTATCCCTTGCCTGATCATGTTTTCCACGTCATCTTTGAAGTTAGTGCAGTCTTCAATGACATGGTCTGCCGTTTGATGATATGGGCAGTGATTGGATAATGCATTTGCTGGAGCAAAGTAGTCCATCCATTCGGATCGCAGGCATAGCTAGAAGAGTGGTAGTGTTTGATGTCGAGGGAAAGAATATAACTTTGCCGGCTCGACAGGATTTGGAGATCCTTCAGATAGCCACTCGATTGAGTCTGCGTATGGCGACATCGGAGGCAGCTTCTGATTTGCTTGTGTATGAATTTGGGTGGTTTGTGGAACATTGGATCCCTGAGTGGGAGTATCCTAATGTCCTTCCACACTTTGTATAATTTGCCGCAACTCTTGCTGGCCTTGTTATAATTGCCGGAGTTGTTTTTGAACTTTGCACATTGCTTTCCATGTGGCTTGATGCTTGGATTTCGACGGAGAATGAGCTCCTGAAGTGTCCTGAGGTGGGTCACATGAAGGACCGGCCTCAGGATTATTTGAGCTTGTAGCGGGTTCCGCTGTATGTATTACATTGACTGATTGCTCTGGTCGATCCCAAGCATGAGGTTGAGGAGGGTCGACCAGACCACTTTGCATAGATATGAGACCATTTTGGATCATCTTTTGAACCTCATTCTTGAAGACATAGTAATCTTCAATTGCATGCCCCACCATACGGTGATACGGGCAATAGTTAGGCTCGTTGATCTTGCTGACATCTGCCGGCTTCTTTGGTTCTGGCAGTGATATCAACTTGTTGTCGGGGCAGAGATAAAAAAGCTTCTTGGTATGCTCCTTTTTGAAGGAATAAGAGCCTTCATGCGCTCTGCCAATGTTGGCACTGGCGCTTTTGATTCTAATTTCTTCTTTGAGGTGGCAGAGATTACTGCCCCCTTCGCTTCATTACCAGGTGAGAAGTCGATACATTAACTTCTTTCCTTGGCGGGTTGCGCTCTTTGGGGAGCTTGCCTTTATGAGATGTATGAGCCATTTATTCGGCTAAGAACATCTTGATTTCTGCTACAATAGAATTCAGTTGATCGAAACTCTTGATATTTGCTCCTAAGAGTTTCTCATTGATTGCTGCTGTAAGGCCTCTCCGGAAGATGGTGATTGCATCTTCTTGGGCAGGAGGGTTGTCGCATTTCATGCTAAACTCTCTCCACCTTTTGATGAAGTCGATTGCCGATTCTCCTTTCTTTTGCTTGACGGAGCATAACTCGGCAAGAGAGACTTTTCTTTCAGCCGTTTGGAAACGGTTGATGAATTTCTTTTCTAGATCAGCCCAATCAGCAACTGAATTGGACTTTAGCTTTGAATACCACTGGAATGCAACCCTAGTCAAGGAAGTTGCGAAATATCTGAGGAGATATGATTCCTCGAGGGCGAGATCACCCATGGCTGTAATATAATGTGCCAGATGCTCCAACGGTGACCCGTGTCCATCAAACTTTCGTAGTTTTGGGACTTTAGGGCACGCCTGTGGCAGCCTCTTGAGTTGATGATGTATCGGATATGGGACAGAATATAAGTCCGCAACCTGGATCCCTTCGCCCTGTTGAGCGAATATGTCTTCAATGATTTTTTTGTATCATATGCCTTTGTATGGCGATATCTTGCATTGCTTCTGTTTGAGGAGACATAGTATTAGACGGATCAATGATATCCTGACCCGTAGCTTAGGGAAGAAGGCCACTTGTGGAAGCCGCCAGATGGTTTGCCGGGGCAGATCCATCCGGATGTTGACTTTATTGTTGATTTTGAGTAGAGACTGGCTCCATAGATTGCCGAAGGCTTGAAGTTGTCAGCCGCCTCATTTCATTTAGGAGCGTAGTCATTTCAGACTGCCACTGCTGCATCACTTGATATTTGTCATCATCTGACATTGCTTGAAAATTTTTCCCTGTAGGCAAGTCGATGACGGGGTTGATAGTAGAAGTAGGGTGTCCGCCTTCCTCAATTTGAATATTTGATTCTTCGAAGAAGGGGACTTGAATTCCCTCATGTTGAAGGTCATCACGAGGAGGAGCTTGACCAGAGGTCCCAGCTTGCTCGCTGAGTTGGCAGTTTCTTCTGGCAAATTGTCTGGTATTGGGATGAGTAGCCTCAGTGGGAATATTTGCAGTGGCTTCCGCGATTTGTTCCGCCGGTTCGCCAGAGTCCTTCCCAGAGGCGTAACATGAGAAGATCTTGAGCTTGGGTTTTTCCTCTGCTACCCAAGTGACACATCATCTTTTTGACAAGCGGGTACTGACATTAGGAATTGCCCCCGGCCTATCAAAGACCGAGATTCGCGATATACGGTCGAAGACCGATATGCGAGGTTTGAATTGTTGAATTGGATTTTCTTTGACTACTCGGATATTCTCCGGGCCTTTAGGGGTATAATTTGATTTTCTGTACACCCCTTTTCTCTTTTGACCATTGAGGTGCTTGGATTTAGCATGTTGAAGAGAAGCATATTTGGCATTGCTTCTCCTTCCACCACCTTTGGTGCATCTGCTTGAGCTTTCTTGAACTTCTGGGCCTCCTTTTTGAGAACCCAGATTTGTTTGAGCTTGGTGGGCCGCCACACTCTTTTGATTGACGTCAGCTTCCACATTGGAGTCTTCTTGTTTTCCTCAGAACCACTGCAGGACTGAGAAGCGGTTCGAGGTAGGAATTGTTGGAATGTACCTATCAGGAGGGATGATAGGTTGGCTTCCGTCGAGCCGCACCCCGCAGTCTTCCGACCATGATGGATATACCGGATCTTGAGGTAGTAGCAGACGACCTTTTGTTTTTGTGATTTTTGTATTGCCCCCGTTGTGAGGGGACAGTGGCTATGACTTCAGAGGAGATTACCCGAACCGAGTAACTCCAAATTTGAGTTGGGTGGGGTTTGACCCCTTTGGCATCATCATCGTTTGAGGGCAATTTGGTGCCCCGGTTGACAGTAGCAGGATGCTTTGTTATGCCCACAACTCCTGCCCGTCTTCTTTGTTGATTTGTTGGAGGGAGACTTTTGAGCAGCACCCTCCTCTTGTTGGGCTGGGACCACCCCTAAGAAGTAAGGGGACCCGCCTATGGTTGGGAAGTCTCTGAACATGATCGGAGTAGCCAGGTAGCCGAACCTGGCGTGGTTGTCGACGATGAGCGGTCCGTAGGTGACGACCATCTCCAACAGTTTGAACTTTGCCTTTTTGTCCGTGTTTCACCTTCAAGGAAAACAACAGTATTAGAATTTTCAAGAGAAAATGTATATATCTCGACCTTTTGCTATGAATGGTAAGAAGGGGTCCCATCGGGCGTGCCAGCTGTCAGACGCGGAAAGTTTCGTGTTTTATTTTATATGGTGTTTGAGCTTGATTTGATTTTTTATTTATTTGTTTTGCCTTGTGGGGCGTGCCTGCCTGTCTAACAGACAGAGAATTAAAATCCACGCAATGCGGAGAGGAAATTTTATGTCCAAAGAATGGATAAGTGCGCCACTTTTAGTTTGAACTTATTTGTTTCGCGATTTTTATTCATCAGGTGATTAGGGTAGCGTGTGCTGGACCTCTGTCTCCATCGATCGGAATCAATGTTTTGTTTACATCGGATTAAAAGCCTTTGATGTTATTTTACATCAGTTTTAACCCGAATACCATTCATAACAAAGTCGAGTGGTTATGCATTTTCTAGAAAATTGTAATGCGGTGTTTTCCTTTTCTTTTTTTTTTATCGGACAAGATGGATTTGATTTGAAAGAAGGATTTGTTCCTTGAAGAAGGTATTTTGAGAGAGAATATTTGTTTTGAGGGAAGGATTTCATTTTGAAAAGAGTATGAATCCCTTTTGGGGAGTTTGACATATAATTTGGGAAATGAGCGGGTGTATACCCGTGGGTTTATTTGGCGTTTGAGCATATTGTGAATTTGGACAGTGCTTCCGCATAGGTAGAATTACCGTACGAATATATGGGCGTTTACCCGATGGGTATATGGCCATATTGTTTTAGGGGAGAGTCCCTGTATGGACAGAGTTTTCCCATGAAATACGCACATATGCACATATAGTTTATGAACATATGAGTATGTTTATAAGCAGAACCTCCGCTTGGGCAGAGCTTCGTTTAGAAACATATACATATGAACATGTTTTTGTGGATGTATGAATATATTTTCGGGCAGAAGCCGCAGAACCTCCGCTCGGGCATAGTTTCCTTTAGAAAACATATACATATGAGCACATAGTTGTGAGCATATGAGTATGTTTTCGGGCAGAACCTCCGCTTGGACATAGTTTCCTTTAGAAAATATATACATATGAGCACAATATTTGTGAACATATGGGTATGTTTTCGGGTAGAACCTCCGCTTGGGCAGAGTTTTCTTTGAAAACATATACATATGAGCACAATATTTGTGAACATATGGGTATGTTTTTGGACAGAACCTTCGCTTGGGCAGAGTTTCCTTTGAAAACATATACATATGAGCACAAACGCTCACCCTTCTCGGAGACTTGCTCGACGGGCGGGAAGAACATATGCATCTAAATGCCCATACCCATAGAGACTTGCTCGATATGGAGGCATTTAGAGCACGAGAACAGAGATGTTAAATACCTTATATCCATAGAGACTTGCTCGATATGGAAGGTCTTTAACACCGAAGAACAACGATTTAATTTCTATCCCCACAGAGACTTGCTCGATGTGGGGGTATGGGTTGCATTATGATTTTTTTTTTGAAAACCCTCCCAGAGTCTGGCTCGGCATGGAGGGGGATTAAGGAGATGTCGATGCCGGACGAAGACGATCTCCCTTCCTTTTGCGCTTGTCGAGGGCGGATAGCTTTCACTCCGAGCGGGAAGAGCGGATACCTTCACACCAAGCGGGGAGCCTTCAAACAAGCTAGAATTTCGGGAGAGGGAGAGCTTTTTGCCTTTTTCTTTTTTCAGAATTTTCTTCTCAAAGAAGCATCAAGCATCCTCTTGCCCCCTAGGGGGCTACATGGTTTTTATAGGGGTTTCAACCCCTTTTACATGCGGGGGATGGGGGGTTTCATCCCCTTAACGACGGATAGTCCCATCGGTTAAGGGGTTTCCTCTTTAACCGATGGGAGGTCCCATCAGTTAAGGGGAAATTCCCCTTATCCCCCTCCCTAACCGATGGACAGTCCCATCGGTTTGGGGGGGGGATCCCCTAACCGATGGTAACCATCGATTAGGGAATTTCCCTCCAACCGATGGTATGTTCCATCGGTTAGGGGTTTAAACCCCTTATCATGGGGATTTTGCCTATAAATAGGCCCCATATTTCCCCTTAAGGGGATGTTGGTGCTGCTGAAGTTCTGCCCTTTTCCCGGAGATTTCTCGGCGAAGAGTTAGACTTACAAGTGCTTGAGCTTTCGCTGCACACGCGTTCTTTGTACTTGTTATTCATACTTGGTCTTATTGACTTTGTGCTGCCGGATTTCTTCCGCGACGTATCCTCCTCGAAGCGCTGTTCTTCCTTGAACTTTTACTTCACTGGAGAGACTTGCTGCCAACTTAATAAATAAATTCCCTTCCTTAACTTGAAAGGAACTTGGATCCAATATTACCTAAGCAACCATGGGGTCACTTCAAGTAATAATGACATTTGCTTCATCCATAAGTCACCTTTAAAAGGGACTCTATCCTTATTACTTAAGCAACTAGGAGGGCTACCTAAGTAACCATTGGGTCACTCCTTGTAGCCATCCACCACAAATTTTTCGGGGTTCAACATCGGCCAATCTCGGCTCATTAAGACATATTAAAACATTTTTTTGTAAATATACTTTCATATACTTGTGTAAACACTTCTTAAAATTATAAATATACTTTTATTTTCAAAAAAATCTGTTTATATTGTCAAATGAATTTAATTAATTGGTTTCCTTTGGATCACCAATCCGACCGATCCAATCTGGATTTGTTCTAGGTAGGCCATGGCCATTTGTTAATCCAAATTTTTCTCCAACCGATTTTGCCATCCCAATGGTGCTAGTCATTTTAAACATTGCCAAGGATGTTCATGCGAGTTTTGAATAAGCAGTTACACTTGTATCCTTTTCCTACTTGCATATATAAAATTAAAGCTTAATAATGTGTTTGATGAATGATCTCATCTTTTGTGATAACAAGCTTATCTTTTAATGGTATTTAAAACCTTATTCCTTCTCTAGTTCTACATCTCTGGATATTGCTGGAGGTTACTTCAAAAGCATGGAAGGATGGATTGGATTGGCCAACTTGGCAGAAGACTTTTTTGTTTTGTTTTGAAAGAGACATTAAAAATCATAACAAAATAAGGAAACATAATAAAAAGAATAGGCGGTTTAAAAAAATGAAAATCCTGGGAATCTGCCGATCCCAATCTTGATCGTCCAATTTCGCCTTCTATGCTTAGGAGAGTTTAACGTTCAGGGGTTGGTTTTAGTTTACAAGTACATGGGGAATAATCTCAAAGGGACTATAATCTATGTAGTTAAAGGCGAGAGGCAAGTGAAATGACCATGAGACTGACTTGGCAGTTAATGTCTGATGTGAGCACCCAGTCATTTGAGATGACTTCCCTAGCTTAGGGAAGAAAAAAGAACTCCATAAAGGAAAGAATGGAAATAGTAGGAAAGGAGGGGAAAAAAAAAATCCAAGGTAATGACATATAAGATACTTGGGATCATGATGACATGAAAGGAGGAATGTGTTGCCCAACCTATAGGGACTTGGAAGGGGGTGGATGTGTCACGATCGCAAGGATTAATTATAACAAATGTGCAGCAAAGCAAAGCAAGGAAGTAAAGGCATGCACACATAATACACAATAATTTTTATCTCGGTTTAATGTTTGAACCATTCAGCCCTACGTCCAGTCCTCAAGGTAATGACCTTGAGATTTCCACTAACTACTGAAACCGGCCCCTAGTTACACATTGGCTACAAACCTCCAACTAGTTCTACCTACATGCTGGATACCGACCTCCAGTTGGTCCTTTTCCCGCCTGATGCACTGTCTTCTCCCTCTATCCCATGAGGAACTGTTCCAATTGGTAGTACAACCCAAAACAAAGGTTACACTGAGTTCTTAGAGATGCCTCTAAGAAAACAATAATGACAAATGAAAGCACACTAAATGCTGACACAAGATAGAATGGAAGAACACATGAATAACTTCTTCTTGTTGGCTTGGAATCCTTGGCAAAGTTGACTCAAGAATGGAGCTTTTGAGATCACATTGCTGAGTATTGAAAACTTCTTGGAGCTTTCTCTCTTTCACACTAACTTTTGGTTGCGCTTGTGTGGTGGAAAGGTGTCTGTTCTATTTTTTTGCTCTAGGCTTTTCTCTTGCGATGCACCTAGGTTTCTCTACCTTTTGCACAGACCCTTATTAGTTCTTTTCATAGCAAACATTGTTGAACTCCTTAGTCAAACCTTAATCTTCACTAAAGCATCCATTAGGTACAGTTAGGTGAACGTTACTCAGCTACAACTTAACTTGCCTATGGTCCTTACATTTCCCTAACCGTGTATTTTTCTGTTCAAAATCTGTGAACATCTAAAACAACGTACTGACAAAGATGTCTGCCTTGCGCTAGCCTGTTAAAGTTGATATAATGTTCTGTATTGCTCAATAAAATATTTTTTGTATGGCTCGAGCCCCTATTCTTGTTTCCAGTTCATCCTTTTAAATGTCAACACATTCTTCATATAAAATAATGAAGTTTAAAACGTTTAAGTATTGAAATCTGATTGATATCATATAAATGATAACATTCGAGCTTTGTATCAAAATATTTGGGTATGAGTGTGATTATGCGAGTAATGTAAAAATATTATTGGAGTAATGTTGGAGATATTCAAGTGACAATGAATGACAGATTGAGCATAGTATTCTCTGATTATTTGGACAAATTTTTTTTGAAATGTAGATGGTACTAAGGTTTGCTATATCGGATCTCGGTTTCGTCTCAGAAGAAGGGTCAAAGGAAGAGATATCGGAGAGATCTCGGGATTTCGAGAGAAAATTCATATATGATGACAACAATAAAATTGATTCATAGATAATATAGATAATTAATATATTCTCAACAATAGATAACACAATTTCATACCAATATCAGTCCATATAAATAAAAAGGTCAATGGTGCACAACTGCACATAAATTAACATATGTCCTTCTCACAACAAAAGTACATAAAAGAAAGTCAATACAAACATCATACAAAATTACAAATAGTAGCCAACTGGTCAACACTTCATCCACTTGACTTTAATATTGTTTCAGAATAATAATTTTGAACATAAACACAATATTATTCCCATGTCATTCTTTGTGATACATATATGTGTACTCTCTCACATATGTATCATACTCATCAGCAGAAACATTAATCAAGATCCCAATGCGGGGGTATAAATGATAAGAATATGACACAGTTGACACTGCCATGGGAAAGGATGTGGATATGCATATGGCATGTTATATGATCCATATCCATTAACCATAAGATGAGCTAGATGACTCTTGTTGTGGATATATCCATAACATAAGATCCAAACCATATGATGAAGATGATGTATCTTGAATTCCTCCTATGTCCGATGACTCCCACCAGAAACGTCCATCGAACTAAATGTGCGAGAAAGTTTGCTTCATCTTCATGTTGCATTCTTCGATCTTGATGATTCTTTCTTCGGCGTTCATATGCTCTTGGGGCAATAGTAAGATGAGAAGATTGATCATCTCCCATCACATGAGTATGTCCTCCATGAACATATCCTTCATTATTCCATTCCTTCCCTCAACACTCTCCCCGTCACCTTCCCTCCACTCCCTCCATGATCATCATTGTCACCATCACTTCTATGAGTTTCATGATATGATTCATTATCAATGTCATGCTCAGAATCTTCAGATAAATCCACATCAGAAGTAGGGTCATCATCATGACGATGGGTAGACTCAGAAGATGATTAGAAAATTTGATGTGTAATGCATCCACATCAATGCACTCCTCTCGTGCTGCATTAGAAATCTCTTGTGGTTGACCATCTCTCTTCATCTAAAGTGTTAGTTGCAATCCATTCAACGTATGGATTCTCTCGATCATCCGTGTCATTTTCACCTAATAATGTAAAATAATCAAGTGGATCATCCTCAAAATCTTACCCCCCCCCAATGCTCAGCCTCCATTCTCTTGACCTTCAGTTTCATATTGTAATGACAATATACAAGTTCTTTAACTTTGAATAAGAAATCTGTTTCTTAACTTGTGTGTATCAATGCAAATGTACTCCATTTCTTTCACAAGGTGAAGCTGATGCTGTTTGTGACAAAACTCGAACTGCAAATTGTCTCAACATTGGTGCATCATTTCCATACATTTTCCACCATTTCTTTAAAAAAGCCACATTAATAGTTGTGAGAATAGAATTCCTATATACATAAGTACGACACTTCATAATTGTAAAGTGCTAACTTGGCCATATAATCTCTTTACTTGCTATAGCATTCTTCGTTCCGAACATAGCAATCCATCTCTAAACTTGATAATTTATAGATAAAATCTATCTTAATTAATTGTCATAAATAAATTTTTTTAAAGATGTAAAATTAAGTTTAGTTACTTCACCTCATTTCCAAATTGAGATCTCCCTTTGATTTTGGAAATAATTTATCAGAGACTTCATGTACAGCCTTTATGAGTGTTGATTATCGCCTAATCGTTGTTTGTATTGATACTTAGGATTCAGAAAATAGCTAAAATAACAAATACAATTAAGAGTCAATAACTTACCAATTAAAAAATTCATTTGATAATATAATAAAAAAATTAGTTAGCATAAAAAAACTCACTAGTCTTGTAGATAGGTGCATTCATTGATTTCAACCCCTTTCATCAATATCTTATGCACCCAAATATAATTTCTTGGAGATATCTTAATTCTCTCTTTCATAATGGTCATAACATGATAAACAGAACCCATGCTAGGATATATTATCTGCATCCATAACTCTCAACAATGATATATGGGATCATATCTTTACAGATTCTCATGCATAATTCCAAAAATAGGAGTGCATATGATTTGCTCCACATTCTTTACTATTGGAATGTTCCTAAAATTGGAATTGACCATTCAGAACTAAGGAAAAAGTTTCGCAAACCATCTCTTTAACGCAAAAACTTGGAGAGCTAAATAATTCGTTGCAATCGAGTTGCTCCAGGTCGAACGAGATCTTGTCCACAAGATTTTCGAACTCGATCACAACCCAATCATGATAGTGACAATTCGGCCCATGTCCATAGTTTCTTGACTATAGTATGTTTAGCCACATGTTCAAAACATCAAATCTATACAATGAGCAGTATAGGAGTCCAAAAAATATCGTACTTTGTTAACAAAGTACCTGCCTTTTGTAACTACTTGAATTATCTGTGATAATTTGCACTACTTTCTTTCTCCCAATTTCTTTGATCTTCTCTTCCATCAATTGCATGATATACTTATGGTTCTTCTCTTTACTGTTGCATCAACAGAGTCTAAAAAATATAACATTTCTTGCATTATAAACCGTGAAATAATAATGAACATTTTAGTAGGTCTAGTCCATCCATCACATAAAATAGAACAACTATGTGCATCCCAACAACCACCAACCATTTAAATATTTACCAAGAATTTTTTTAGGAGTTGGTGGGAGGACTGCACGACCAAGATTTTGTGCCTCAACTATCATATTCTTAAAATGATGATCTCCAGCAACATTTGCAGGAATATGGTTGAAAATGAAGAATTTTGACACCAATTTACCTAGAGATTCTCTTAGTGGTCCCTTAGTCAACATAGATGAAATTCTTGGTTGTCTTGCATCATCAAACTTGTACAACCTTGCTCGGTTGCTGATCCAAATATCTTTATACTAGAACTACGCCTCATAAACTCTGTATAGTTCGCTTCGACTTCTTCCTAGAACCATTTCCACTAACTTCTGTTGCTTCAACTTGAATTCTATCATGTTCCATTTCCATCGATCTATAACAGAAGATACTGCACGACAGCAATGTTGATAAGCTTCTTCCCCTTCCTCATGCTCATCATCAGAATTGCCTCCCATATCACGCATATCCATGACCCTTTCTGTAACGTCGTGGTCACTCGGATCCGTGTTAATGGTTATGGTGTGTTGCTCATGGCCAATGTGGGCTCATCGAGCCTTGGATGTGGTTTCCGGGTGTTGTGGCCTTAGGCTTTAGCTCATTTAACATGTTGGTTTTCAGGTGAAGGAGGCGACGGAGTAGGCTGTGGCGTTTTAAAGGCGACGGCTACCTACGTCGCGATTCACCGAACCGCCTTTTCGGTCGCGGCGCGTTTGGCGACAGTTTGGTATGTCGCGTTTATGCATGTTAAACGTGACGTCTGCCTACGTCGCAATTTTAAATGTGGCATTTATTGCTTTGTTCAGGCCAGACAGAGCAGAGGTGGCTGTCGGCGCGCGTGGGAGCTGCTGTTCGGCGGTTCTCGGCGTTTTTTGGCTTGCTAGAGGTTCGTTCGGCGCGGTTTCCACGCGAGGGGGTGTCCGGAGCGTGGACTGGTCCGCGGTGTAGCGTTCTTCGCGTTCTGCGTGGTCTTCTAGTTGGTAGGGAGACTTCCTTGGTGTTTTTTATTTAATTACATGTGTGAAGTTAGCAAATCATGCTATGGCAGTGTATGGTAGTGTATTTTTAGATTTTAATGAATGTGATGGTAGTTTAAATAGTTTGTGGACGGTTTCTGGGAAGAAATGGGGTTCAGTCGTCTACCTGATAAGGCGACGGTTTGAACCTTCGCGTTTTGGTGAGAATGCGACGGGATAGTTCGTCGCGTTTCTCTTCCGATTGTTGAGTTGTTACCAATGGTGTAAATACGACAATGAGGTTTGTCGTGATTACACTATGACGTACCGAGGTGTAGAGGTGACGTGTCGGGCCGTCGCGTTTATGTTGCGACTTTGGGACCTATCGCGGTCAACACAGTTGACGCGACTGGTGTGGTCGCGAGCGATTGAAATGCGACGTCTCTGTCTGTCGCTTTTCAGTCTCCGAGGTGTGTTTGTGATGGTTGGACAGTGATGGTCCTTTGGGACCTAGCCTTAAGGTTTAATGTGGATTCAAATGGGTTAAGTGTGTTTAATGTAGTAAAGCATGATGTAGGGTTGATAGTTTGGGTTGTGGTTAGTTAGTGTGCTATGTTAGTTTGTTAACTATGATTATGTTAATCATGTCAATCATGTTATATGTTTAAGATTACGCGGTTTATATGTATAGTGGTATGTGTTGCTATTGAGGTCATGTATTGACCAATGACAAGCAAATTAGTACGTGAATATCGTGGTTTATGAATATAAGTTCGATAGTGCGTAAAGTGTTCAGGGTGGCTTGTGTGTTGCCAAGTTTGGTGGTCCGGCGCCTATTCCGGAATGCCTCTTCAGTCAGGTACCCCAGGTTCTATGTGAGCCAGGCATGTTGTGGTTTGTTGTGCTCAGGATTTATCCGGTACTGTATGTATCGTAGAGGTCTGTGTCGTCTTCTTGGACATCCTCACTCCTGTGTTTGAGTTGTACGTTCGACTGAGGGAAAGACGGCAGAGGGATAGCGACTTGTGTGTTGTGGGTGTATTCGGTCGCTTGTAGCGTGCTCGTGGTTGGGGGTATAGACACCAACGTACTAGGTCTCAGCTAGTCCTGTCTTCTAGTGCCTCACTTTAGGGAGCTTAGGCCAGAGTCCCTAAAGGTGACAGGTATGGGTCTGCAGTGGTGACTTGCTGGTGTGGTGTTGGTTGGTCTCCACAGTTCTTTGCCTTTGCAGTGTTGTTGTGGAGCGGCAGTTGGACTTTCGTTTTTGACTGCGAGACTGAGAGGTTGTTCTTGTGTTGTGCGTCCGGGTTGGATACTGGCGTCATGAACCAGTAGTCTTTACCCGTGTGGTGGCGTCGTTCTTCCGACTCGAGCTTTGTAGTGGTTGTGGTTGTGTGTAGTGATTCTTCAGTTGTGGTTCTTACTCGTTTGTGTGCTGTGTTGGCATCACGTTGTGGTTTGGGGTGGTACCTTGTGGTTTCAGGTACCTGTACCCTTTGCGGGTGCTGGTTGTTGTGGCACGTTGTGTGCCAGTGTTTTAGATTGTGTGTGGAGTTGTGCTCTGTGGAGGGTGTGTTGTGTGACTCTCCACTTATGG